>JAQIXH010000045.1:0-29353 GCA_034700145.1 Panagrolaimus detritophagus
ATCTGAAAGTGCCATTAAATTATTCATTTCCTGAAGTATCGAAATCATACAAAATTTTTTACAAAACCGAAAAAAAATTTTATGGCGCCACTTCCTAGATAAGTGCGATTCGTCTCCAATACCGTTCAGTTTTAGTTTTTCTTCAAATGTAACCAGAAAAATTTCATTTTGGTCAATTGTAAAAGTTAAAAAAATTGGGGAATATTCTGGCAGTTCAAAAGGTTTAAAATTCTAAAAATTGTAATATATCTTTTATAATTTTTGTTTGTTCTAAAATTATAATGCTACGTACAACATATAACTTATCATTTTTTGTATTTTTATTAATTGTTTTTGTATAAAATATTGGTAATTCTTGTGTTTCTTCAAAAGATGTGATAACATTGTTTCCTATTTTTAAGGTATATGTTTGAGATAAAAAACATGTTGTTTCAAGATGAGTCAATTCTGGATTGCCTGCGTTAAATAGAGCTTTTAAAAGACTTCCTTTAGAATGCCAGTTGACACAGTCATAATAAAAACACTGACATTCTGATACTTTTCTCAAATTTGATTCATCGATTTTTTTATTGCAAAGCACAACATCTGGTCCTTTATTTAAATTTGATTCATCCACAATTTTTTGTAATTCATTCAAGTTTGATGGCTCTGCTGCCCATTTTCCACAAAATTTAGCTTTTTGATTATTTATTTTCCATACATAGAATTCGTAATAATATTTTATCCAAATAACATTTCCATTTAAAGGTTTGTAATTTATTTGTGATATTGCATTCAAATAAATTGCAGTTCCCCAATTAATAATTTCAACGTTTTTGAAACCACTTTTTAAACCACGTTCAACAAATCTTTTCCTAATTTCATTACCGTAATGCGTAGATAAAAAAACACATGCATATCCAAGTTTTCCTTTGATTTTTGATTTTATTTCTTCAAACATTACAGTTTTATCCTCACTAACTAAAAATGATAAAAAACATAAATATAGGATAATATTACAAAAAAATTACCGTTATTAATTTTAATGTCATCAATTATTTTTTCACATTCGTTATAATACGATACATTTCCACCACTAGGTTCTATTCCTACATGAAATACCATGACCGTTTAACTATAAACTGATAAATATTATTAAATAGGTACAAAAACGGATCCAAGCAAAAGTCGATTTTCTTTTAGTTTTTATGTCTTAGACAAACATAAAAAAAGGGAAGGAGGTTCTTTTATACATTTATGAACATTTTAAAACGCTCATAAAAACACAACTAATAGAAACCAATGCATAAAATGCAAAATTAATGGCTTTTTCAACGCTATGTGATTAGAAAAAATGATCACAAGGTAAAAGTGATATTGACAAAATATAGCAAATTGAGAAAATTTTGTCATTTGAAAGTTATCTTCAAAAAAATAAACAACAAGAAAAAAAATTTCTGTATAAAACATAGAAATTTATCCACGGAAAATATGAATATGAGACACGAATTATATCCTTTATCCTATAAGTCTGATAGTACGTATAAGAATCTTCCTTTATCTTATCATAATACAAAATAAATAAGTTTCTTTAAATTGTTTAAAAAATTTTACCAAAAATTTTTAAATTTCTTGGTATAAAAAAATTTATGGTTGGCTTTTTCATGGAACTTTGTGCTAGGAAAAGACACAGCATAAACTGCAATATATCGATAAAAAAGGTTGTATGATGAATCATTAGAAGCTTTATCACCTTTTCAAAATTCACTGGTAAAAAAAGAGAAAATGATAAATTTTTTTGAAAAGCATACCCTGCCTTGCATGGGAGGGTAAAAAGAGTCCAAAAGGTGTATAATACAGTAAAAAAGGAAAAAAAAGAGAGCGGGTTATCCCTCTTTTTACCCTCCCAGTTTGTGGTTCTGCAGGGCCGAGTAAACAGATTGAATTTTATTTTTCATATGATATTTCATAATGAAAAGCAATAAAAGAAAATGACTCACTTTTGTTACGTCAGTTTTTTCCCTGTGTTCGATGATCATTTCAGTTGTCAGAGAATTCGTTTTAATACAACAGTACACACCCTTTTACAATTTCTGTTTAAAATTGAAAAAAAATCGAACAAGATGAAATTTTGAAAAAAAAGTTATACTTTAGATAAAAGCCGAATATGTCAGGATTAGCGGATTTATTACATCTGATTTTACAACAATGTTTGCATTATGGTTATTTTTTTTGGTTTTATTGTCCAATTTCTGCTGCCCAAGCAATCGCATATTTGCTTGTAATTGCTGGAATTTTTAAGTATGAATCAAGATTTTTATTATATTCAAAATGTCTTTTGATAATTAATTATTTTACAAATAAATTTATGAATAATTTTTTTATATTTTAGGCTTTAACACTTGTTGCAAATTTATTATGGCGCATAATGTGTTTCTTCATTTATGCTTTCGTATATGGAATTTACTTTTTCGTGTTTGGTTTCATTTTCTTTATTGGAATTGGTTTTACGGGTTTTGCGGTGTTTGTTATTCATAGAGCTCATAAAACAATGAAAGGGACAGGATGTGATGATTTATAAGCTTCACCACCACGACATAGTCAATATCCTCCACCTCCAACAGGAAATGGCGTGAATCCTCGATATTAAATTTTGAAATTGTTGTTTTTGTTGATTTAAAAATAATATTGCTTTATAAGTTTTTAAAAAAATTAATTTCTTTATTTATTATGAAATATCATATGAAGAATAAAATTCAATCTGTTTACTCGGCCCTGCAGAACCACAAACTGGGAGGGTAAAAAGAGGGATAACCCGCTCTCTTTTTTTTCCTTTTTTACTGTATTATACACCTTTTGGACTCTTTTTACCCTCCCATGCAAGGCAGGGTATGCTTTTCAAAAAAATTTATCATTTTCTCTTTTTTTACCAGTGAATTTTGAAAAGGTGATAAAGCTTCTAATGATTCATCATACAACCTTTTTTATCGATATATTGCAGTTTATGCTGTGTCTTTTCCTAGCACAAAGTAACAAAGGCACTTGAGTGGTTTTGAAATGCCTTTGTTTCAATTTATTGCGAATCGCAAGGGGATCAAGCCCAGATGTGAGATCATCAATCAAAAAATTTTTATCAAATTTAGTTAAATAATGTTACCATTTACAATAGATTGAATTTTTGTACCAAAATATGATATGCAAATCGATGCAAAAAAAACCAGTTCGTCACAATTGATGTTACTCAATTATTGTATTCGTGCCGAATCCTTTGAGTTCAACAGCAAGCGCTGAAGAAAAAAACAAGTAATATTTACGCCACTTTATAAATAAAATACTTGTGTCCAACTAAAACAACTCAATAAATAAAATACGGATGCTAAAAAAAGAAAGGGAAAAAAAGAGCCTTACTCTCATTTTAAAAATTCATCAAACTCACAACAGCTGCCCCAAATTTTGATCCAACATTTCCTGATGCACAACCACCATTCCAACTTCCAGCAAATCTAAATGCACAGAATCCTCCTCGTTCTCAAATTATTCCTCGAATAATTCGAAATAAACATCCTCAACAGGTTCGCTTTCTTCGCCTTCCTCATTTAAATCAGCATCAATAATTGCTTCGAAAGTTTTTTCCTTCGACGTCCATGATAAAATTTAATTTATCTTCTATTTAATTAGCTACTTGCAGAGACAATTTGCGATTTTTTGTTTTTGTATGATAACATAGTAGGGGGCACTTGTGGGCATTTATTTTTTATTTTATCTGACTCAGAAAAAAAAACTAAGCGGAATACTGAGGAACTAAAAATTCGGCAGAAAAAATTATGTTATTTTCAATTTTTCTTTATCAGTTATTATTTTTATCAGCATTTAACCTAATAATTTTTTTATTTATTCGCATCAATATTAAGATTCTGCATTTTTTAGTACCAAAATTATGTTTATTGCACAACTTTGAAAAAACGGTGCACTATATTTAATGTTTCGCATTTTTGCTTTGCTTTTTTGTACTTTGATAAATAAATATCTTGTAGTTTCAATCTTTCGCTTGTTTCTTAATTTTTTGCGAAGTTTTTCCTTCTCGATTTCCCTTTTTGCAGTGCGCCTTCAGAAAAAAGTTCGCACCCTCTTTTATAATGAAAGTGAACAAAAACGCACAAGGACAATATGTTATTATTTTTTAAATTTTTTAGAAAAATTTGGGTCCTAATTCAATCTGCAAAGCGTACGTTACAGAAGAATTTGAAAACGATGTTGAAATATTAAAAATTGTTGAAGAAGAATTATACAATTTCTGGCCAGAATCCCAAAAACCTTTTCTCGATTTTCATAAACAACAACGAAAAATTGATTTATCAGATTTTTTCTTTCACTTTATTTGTATTTTACTCCTTGTATTTTTGTTGTTTTTATGAATAAAAAATTCTTTTATCATTTTATCACATAAAATAGAAATTTATCATCGTACAAAATATAAATATAACAAAAATATTGACTTTTTTTAAGGCTACAATTTTAAAAATGTTTCATCTTACTGTAACTTTTTTTTCATGTACTTTGCACATACTCTTTTTTCTTTTTAAGACAATTAAAGTAAGATAAACCATAAACAAACAAAATTTAGCTCATATTTAGTAAAGCCTTGGATGGATGATTCATTGTTGAAAGTTGAAATTGTAAAAGTGCCGAAGCAAATGCCGCTGTTTGGGCATTAAACATAGATGTTGCCGTAGATGTTGGAAGTTGAAGATGATTTTGAGCTGTTGTTAAAGCTGTAGAAAGTAATGTTGGAAGTGGAAGGGGAAGAGATTGTTGAAAGATTGAAATTTTTTGTTGTTTTTGTTGCTGTTCAAAGATGCTTGCAAATGTGTTTGTCGCTGAGATTGTTGATGATGTGGATGATGTAATCGATGAAGAATTGTTATTGTTGGGAAGTCCATTAAAGATTAAATGCTTTCGACTTCTTGCTCGACGATTACTAAACCATACTTGTATTCTTGAATCAGATAAACCAGTTTGTAGGCCAATTTGTTCACGTTGAAATGCATCCGGATAATTATTAATTGAAAAAACTTGCTCTAATATTGTTAATTGTTGTGCAGTAAAAGATGTTCGAACACGACGTTGTTCTCTTGTTTCTAAAAAAAGCAGACGTATAATTATTTTTCGAAATAAAACGGTTTTTTAATCGTTTAATCGAAGTTTTTGATACACCTCTATTATTTTTTTTCTCTTTAAATTGTCACCTTTAAAGGAGGAAAAAAAGCGATAAAAATTGCATCCAAAAAAATTTCGTTCAACTTTTATGTCTTTTACACTTACCGTAATCTCCATCATCGCCAATTGAAGAAATTGAAGTCTTTTTTTGATTTTCATTTTCCAAAATATTTGTTACCGAATGTTTAATTCCTTGAATGCTGTTATTTGATTTTGAATATTCGCAGATTGCAGAAATTTGGCTAATAGATGGTGCACCAGATTTTGTTGTAAATCTTCTTGAAATAATAATTGAACGAATTTGTTCGGGATTTAACATTGGAAATTCTTTAAAGATTGCAATAATTTCTGTACGAATATGTGCAGCAACTTTTGGATGATTTTGTTTTCGGCATGTATATGGTTTTGAAGCAAGATGATGATGGCCAGGTTCTATTGAACCAGTTTCAGCATATCTGTATAAAATTTTTGAAACACATCCATGACTAACTCGAAGGTCACGAGAAATTTGGCATGGCCTAAAAAGAAGCAAATGATAAAGATTTTCGTTGCAGGAAAACTTTTTTTGGCATGCTGTAGATGTTGTTACAGTATATCAAAAGTGCGAATTTGCAAAAGTGGAAAAATATTTTTAAGCGTTTGCAAAAATTGTTCAAAAATGTGTAAAATTGTTACTTTTTTGTAATGTTTTTGGCTTTTAATGACTTGTACAAATGTTAAATGGTCTCAAGGGGAAAATTTAAAAGCAAAAAATAGGCATGAAAAAAGTTCAAAAGCATCATAATAATTTTTTGCGACAGTTAATAATGCCACTTTAGCAATGTAGTGAGGAGGTGGTAGAAGATTAAGAAAATTTGTCCCCCCCCCCCCCCCCTCAAACCTCATTATCTCTTAAAATAGCAACTGCAAACACCTATAAAGGAAAAAAGGTAGAAGGATTAACTTTGCCGGTGTTTTTAAACTTTAATTTCTTCTTTGAAAAAAATATTTTTTCAAAAGTAATTTTTTCACCCCCTCAAAAAAAGAAGCTAAAAATTGTTGTTTTTAAATGCTTTAGAAAAAAAAGTTTCATCTCTTTTTTTTACGTCGACAGGAAAAAGCTTTGGAAAAAAGATTTACGAAAGAGATTATCTTACTTTTTTTCATGGCATAAACTTTGGTATATCGAAAGACTAAAAGCATGATTACAGTATAAAAAAAATGCCAATTTATTTTTTGCTACTAATTTGTATTAATTTCTTTTCTTCAAAAAAGCGTAAAGAAAAAGTAGCAGCCGTAAAGTGCATTCTCTCTCAAGGTACAAATGATACTGTAATGAAAAAGTGACTCAAAGTAAATGAACTTTTAAGTTTTTTTTTTTCCACTTTTTCTCACAATGTCATGTGTTATCCAAATAAATTTTTTTCATGGGAAAAATGTTAAAAATGAAATATTTCGGCCTATTAATTACACACTTACTTTACACCTTCATTAGCCATTTGAACAATTTTTTGTCGAATATGTTGTGGAAGTGGTCGGCCATTGATAAAAACGCCACCAAGTTGATTTATTCTTCCCTGAAAAATTCATATATTATAAAAGATGGCAAATACAGTTATAAATTAATTAATTAATTCTTGTTTTCAACAATCAGAAAAAAAAACCGTAATTTATAAATCCGAAAAAAAGCATTGTTTGCATAAAAAAAAAGAAACGGTAAACAAAAAGCAAAAAACAGTTACGCTTTTTTGTTTCATTCGTTTTTTTACAAAAAATGATAAAAACCGATGAAGCGATTTATTTGTATTTAATTTTGGGGAACAAATCGAAAATTTTTAATGGCAAGCAGCAACAATAACCGATAATTTTGATTTTGATTTTTAAGCAAACATGTTTTACATCAAAAAATTTTTATAGGGTACAGTACTCCCTTCAACGCGGTTTAGCTAAACTAGTTTTAGCACATTTTATTAAAAAAAGAGATTAGATTAAAATAAGACTCACCTGTCCCATAATATTGGCAAATGCTAACTGTTGAAATGTTTGAGAAGAAGGAGATGAAGAAGAAGTTTGTGGAGAAGTGCTTCCACTGCTATGGGTATTAATTTTTGCCTCTTCTATTGCACTACCAGCATTTAAAGAAGAAGCTGAATTTGATGAAGATGATAAAAAGGTTGTTGTAGTTTTTGCTTCTTCTGTTTCGGCAGCAGCAGCAGCAGCTAAGACTTTATCCGCTGTTAAAAGTAGCACACCTCCTTCCGGCTTCTCCTCATTGCTGTTGCTGCTTAATCCAAAAGGGATGGATAATTCCTTTTGAAAGGCTAACGACGACATTGATGAGATTGACGACGATGAAGAGGATGAAGAAGATGAAGATGAAAAGGGATAAGATAATGTTCCGTCTTCTTCGACTTCACAATTATTGCTGCTGATGACGTTATCAAAAAGAAGCATATTATTTCCTGGCACGATTTCGGCTTTTGACATATGACTCTTACAAAGAAAAAAAAATGGATGCGCAGGTTTTTTTTGTTTTCAAAAATTGAAAGATTTCTTTAATAACAAAAAACCTGCAAAAAATCTGTTTTTAATTAAAAATAAAGAAAAAAGACGTAAGCAAATTTTTTGTTCCACGGCTATAGTAATCCACGAAAGGGATTTCATATATCCCCTAAAAAAGAAATGAAAGAATAATCACTCGCCGCGCTTCTCTGCCATTTAAAACAGAAGAAAACATCAAAGCTGACAAAACTTTTTCATTATTTATTTAAAAAAAAGAATAGCATTGTTGTTTTTATACAAATTATAATTCGCAAAAATGTTTTTAATTTCTTGCTCCGCCTTTTTAGGCGTTGGCGCGAAAAAAAAGAAAATTTTTTGCAGGAAATCATCTTTTTTTCTGTAACGAAAAAAAAACTAGCCGTTAAAAGCGATTCTTCGTTTTTCTTCGTTAAATTTGTTCAGCAATTTTTTTTTATTGCATTTCAAAATTTTGGAAACGCGTCTTTCATCGGTCATCTGAGATTTTTAAGCAGACCAAAAAAGGCGTGTCACAGTGAAAAATAATACAGAAAAATATTTTTCTACTAATTAATTTTTGCTCAAAAAACATGGTACATTTCATAAAAAATATTAATGTCTTAAAAAACAAGGGGCAGAAAATAACAATGAAATTGAACTTTCTCGACATTAGTTTGAAAAGTGGCACACAAGGTTATTTGCCACAACTTTTAATTTCTTGGCAAAAAAATATTTTAGAAATAAAAAAAATTTACTACAAAAATCTTTTTTTTTAAAGGCTAATTATAATTAATTGCGAGAAAAAAGGCGTAAAAAAAGTAAAAAAATATTATTCTTTTTCATTAAGTAAGTAGAAAAAAGGTAGACGATACTCTATTAATAAGTCCCCTGACAGTGAGAATAAATAATTTAGGTGTAATGAGTGTCTATTAAAGTGGAAAATTTTGATATTTTTGAAAGTGCAAAGTTTAGAAGCAATTTTTGAATTCTTAGAAAAAAATTGAATCTTATGATTCTACAATAGAAAAAACGCTTGAAGCAAAAATTTGCATAAAAAAAATTTTGGTCGAAATTAAAGGGACGATTCGATATATTTTTCATTTTTAACATTTTTCAAAATTGCATGAACCTGACGATCGGAATCTTTTTCTATTGTTCTTTTGCCTGATTTTCAGGTTCATGCCATTTCGAAAAAACCGTTAAAAATAAAAACAAAGATATTTGAAAATTTCAGCATAAAAATTATGTAGTAATTGTTAGATAAAATTCTAAAAATTTGCATTTTTTGCCGTTTTCGTGTCTAGAGTAAAATGGCACGGTAAAACTTTGAACTGCCCACCGCACTACAAAATTCCACTATTGTGTACTACAAAAAAAAAATAACACAAACAATACCTCATATCCTATTTCCTGTTTCCCCCTCAGAAAAAAAAATGTTTACCACCATTGTTTTGAAAATTATCTTATTATTTTCCGCTTTATTCTGTTTGGTTATTGAAAAAAAAGCATCTTCATCTTCGCCCCCTTTTTCTGTATTCTCTCATTTACCCACATACAAATATTCTTCTTCAAGATTCTAGAATCACTTAAAAAATACAATTACAAAATAAAAACTTTTTTTTGTCGTCATGCTCTCTCTCCGTCTTAAAAACAATATTTATATAATTTTCCTGTATTATCAAAAATTACTGCAATTAATTGTTTTCAAATTTTCGCCCCCCTTCCGTTAAAAAAATTTAAATATTTAAAAAAAACTTTCGAGAACACAATTTCTTTTAATGTTTCTAAAAATGAAAAGTAAACGAAGCAATGACCTATAATTCACTCATTTACGCTTACACAAAAAAATTTTTGTTTTTTTTCGTTTCCGCTTTTTCTAAAAAAAGAAACCATGAAATGAAAGGTGTTTTTCATTATTATATTTTATCCCTATTATATTATCTATATATCTTAAATGAAAAGTTTATCGTCATAAAAGTGCAATATAATACATATATATTTGTTTTATGGCTTTAAGGTAGTAGTCTTCTTCTTTTCTTTTTCTTAAATTCCGTAAAAAATTATAAAAAAATATGTCGTCGTTTGTGTCGTCGAAGTTATTTTCGCAGTTGCACTTCTTAAATGACTTAACATTAAGAAAAACATAAGTCATCAACATTTAATGCTTTAAATAAGACACTTTTGGAAGAACTGAACAATTGTACTACAACTATGAGAAAAATATCACATTTACATATTACCGTAACCCACATAAGCAAAGATAAAGAAAATTAAAAATTAATCAAGCGTAACAAACAGAAAGCAATGTTACAGTAATATCAACATTAACGAAAAAAATGCTGTGTAAAATAAAAAATTAAGCAAATGTCAAAATTTTTTACGTTTCAAAAAAATGGTTTTTATCTCTCTGGATTAAAACTTGGATTTATAAAATCTCAAATATCAGAGTTTCTCAAAACTAAAACTTGAAAAAGTTCCATGAAAGAAAATCAAGAAAGCTTAAATGGGGAATTGCATTTCTTACAAATTTGTTTTTATTCCAAAAATTAAAAATCTGGCAAAAATTATTATTCCTTTTTCCATACTTTCTTTTACTCATTATTATTTTTTAATTCACCATTGAAAAAAAGTGTTGAAAAAAAAACAATGCTTTTTGCCTGATTTTCAATATTTGAAATAAAAAAAATTTTGTTCACAATGCGATTCTCCTTTAAAAAAGTTTATTTAAATTTTATGGTGAAACTTATTAATTTTAACACAAATAATATGCCTAGAAAATGACATTTTTTTTACATTTTTCCGGCAAAAAAATTAAGGTAAAAGCAAATGTTTAAAATCTGTGACATTTTCTTAGCACGGGTTTTACAATTAATTTACAAAATACTCCAGGGAATTTTTAAATCAAATTTTCCAACCTTCAATTTTTACAAAATAATGAAAAAAACCTGTTAAAAAACTTATTTTCCGCTTAAGTGCAACAATACATTTTTCATAGATCCATTTTTTGATTAAAAGTAAAAAATTAATTTTTTTACACCTAATTTCCTAATTAAACCGACCAAAATTTTTAATAATAGTGCTAAAGTTTAAACAGTTCATTGCATTAATCCTTGTAAGATATACAAAAACTTGGCTATCTGCAAAATGGAATTATATGTTTTAGGGCAATTATATCACAAATAATACATAATGTAATTTCCAGACGTCACAAAAGTTATACAAATCTTCCTTTTTTTTCAAAAATTAACCTACGCTTTAAACAAATTGTTCCACTTCCTTAAAAAGCAATTACTGTGGGTTTTCGAAAGTTTTCTAGAAAGAATAAAAATATCTTTTTTCTATTCTTTGATTCCGGAAAAAATGTTTTTGCAACAAAATTAATTTTGCCATCTTTTTTTTAAATATTTCCGTTCGCCTCTTTTTTTGCTTTAATTTTTACACTATTTTTCTAATTTTAACCTCTGTTTTTTTTTTGTTCCCTCAAAAGGTTTTTTTGTATTTCCCTTAAAAAAGTTTAATATAGTATTTACAAGGCCTTTAAGGAAGGATATACACATATTTAAGATATGTAACAAAAGTGTGTTAAACAGAGGGATATAATCTTCTTTTACAGATATCTGAGCAGTTAATTCTCACCTTTTTTTAGCAAATCAAGTGAAAGATAATATTCGCGCAATCAAAAAAATACAAAAGAAAAAGAAAAAACATAAAAGAAAACCGCAGAAAAAAGAACACTGATAAAAATCAAAGAAATTCATTCATTCATTCTCGATCATCAAAGAAAAGAAAGAAAATATATCTGTGATCTTCTTTTTTTTTGATACATTCATTCAGTCGTGTGCCATTTTTTCACCTTTAGGGCAGTAATTTATTGTCGGTTCAATGCCGTTCTTCGCCGCTGACATTGAACATTTTTTGTTTGCGTTTATTCAAATGAAATGAAAAAAGAAAGAAAAAAAAGAGATAAGAGCGCGAAAAAAATGTGCTTGTTTCGGCATTTTTATTTTTTAGTTCATTTTTACATGATGAATGATGATGATGTAGTTTTACAACAACGTCATCATTGTATCCCTTTCATCAACACCTCAACTAGTTACCGTAATCAAATCTTCTAGAGCATAATTTTTTAGTAAAAAATTTAATTTAGTTTCTTGTCCCTGATTCTTTGTTTCTCAAAAAACACAAAAAAGAAACATTGCAAAAAAAACTGCTTCCGTTTTTAGTTAATTAATAAATCTCTTTTTTGTGTCTGTTTTTTTGCAAGAAAAACTATGATTGAAAAAAGAGACTTCCGCAAATTTTTTTCGATACTCACTTAATTTATTCAAAAAATTTCAATCAAAACATTTCCGGCATAAAAAAAATAACTATCAAAAAAATCAAACTTCAACAAAAATTAACAAGTACCAGACGATCAAACGTTGCGAAGGCCTTCAAAGGTGAAAAAAAAATTGAACATTTATTTTTTTGATAATAGTTTTTTGCGATTCTTTTTTTAGAAAATCTAATTTTTTCTGTGATATTCGGTGTGATTATTATCGTTAATTAAATGATATATTAAAAAAAAAGAATTGTTTTTTATGGGTTTTTAATGAGCTTTTCTAAAACAAAAAAATTTATTTATTTATGTCTCTCTTCCATGAGAAAGAAGAAGATCAAGCAAAGCAAAACGACCACCATTGCGTTTTTAATGCGTTCAAAAGGCGTCGATTTTCACACCCATAAATCAGTAATTAAAAAGTCACCACCAAAAAATGGGGAACTCGACTTTTATCTTTTTTTTGTGCAGCAGAAAATCAACTTTTTCTTAACAGTGGTTTTTTTTACGTTTAATACGTTTAAAAAATGGGTAATTTGTTGTGGGAAAATGGGTGAATTAATTTTTTTATAATTTCCAAAAAAAACTTATTCACCGATTTTGGATTTTTTTCATTCTTTCTAAAAATTATCTTTCCTCATTAAAAAAAGCATCGTCTGGATTTTAACAAAAACTTGTATTAAATCGAATTAGTTTTGAAAAAAATCAAATTTTCAGACAGTTACAGTACCCCCTCAGTTTTGACGTAATCAAATGCCTTTCAAATTGTAGACTTCCCTTTAAGACACTTTCAAAATTGTGAAGTGTAATTTTTGTGTTGCGCTTTTGTTTTCGCAAAAATAAAAAAAAAATGCATTTAGTGTTGTGAGGTTAATTTTTTCTCTCGAAGAATTTATGTGAACAACAAAAGGCTTCAAAGAGGAGCAGCAACATAAAATTTGACGCAAAAAGCAAGAAATACACAGGAAAACCAACATTTAAAACATTAAAATTGTAAAAGTGAGGACGTTGAAGATTATCAACTTCAATGTTGTACCACACAAAAATGATTACTATCACAACAAAACTTTTTTTAAATTTTTTTTGCCTATGTAACACAGGTATACTGTAACCCCTCAATTCTTAAAAAAACTTTTTTTAAAAAATCAAATTTTTTACTGCTGCAAAAACCATGTTTTTTATTTGTTTTTGATATTCCATTGTATCTATCTTTTATTTTTTAAGACTGTTTTTTGGCAGTTGATTACCCCCTTTTTCCAAAAAAAAATTTGATGATGTTCAATTAAACAAAATTTTAAATGTTTTTTTTCCTCTCATTTTTTGTCCATAAAAAAGTTTTGATTTCTTTGTTAAACTTCTTTTTTTGCTTCATTTCATTGCATTTGAATGGTTTTGGATTGGATTGCCTTGAGAGAGAGAAACCCTAATTTTGGGTTTCAAAAAAACAACAAAGTTTTTGATGAAATCAGTTTTGCAATTAAAAAATATCTAGTTTTTATGATTTTACAGCAGCCATAAAAAATATTTGTAAACGATTATAGCAAAACTCATAATTAGTGATGGCAAATTTTATGAGTGTTTATCATCGTTTGGAAACTTAAAAAAATATGTCCATTTTCAATGGCACTGTTCTTGTCAAAAAAAATTTATATTAAATATAATTTTAAAAAGTGGTGAAAATGATAGTAACACAAAATGTATAAATTTAGATAAAAATGTTACTATCAATTTTTAAAAGCCTTAAAAACTCAAATTCAATTACTATAAAAAAAATAGAAAATAAAAATTACTTTAATCTACAGTAATCGGAAAAAAAGTTTTTTTGTTGTAAATCATAAATTTCAGACTTTTTTTAGTAAAAAGTCTTTAAAATTTAATTTAATCGTTTTCAAATCAAAAAATAATTTTTTTTTACTTTTAATTCGGTAAAACTTAATTTGTTTCTCCCTTTTTTTCTTTCCTTCATTTTTATACGAATTTTTCTTTTCCATTTGTTTGTCACCTTTTTTATGTCTTCGTTTAACCCCCCTCTCATGGACAAAAGCAAGACAGAAGAAGTTACAGTCATGAGCGAAAAAAGAAGAAGAAAAAAAATTGGTCGGTCATTAATCAAAAAAGCGAAAAAAAGAGGCACTCACACTCACGCACGTATGATACATTCATTAAAATAGATCTGATTTGTTTTTCATCACTTTTTCAGTAGTAACAGTGAAAATAAAAAAGTACTCATTTTTATATTGCGTAAAATAGAAACTTATAAAATTCCGAAATCGTAATTTAAAGGATCATAAAAAAAGCAAGTTAAACACAGATATTTTTTTTAATTTTATTATTGGACCTTGAAAAAAAGACAAAAAAAGAAAGGTTAACGATTGAGGTAAAATAATAATGGAATGATGAAAAAATGATTTGTTTTTTATCTCTCGAAACGAAGATAGTAATACAAAAATGAAAAGTACAACATAATTAACAATAAATAAAAAATAAAAATTTAGATCATTTTTGAATGAAAATTTTTTAGACTCGTTTTTAAATTAAAATAATCCTTGGGATAAAAACACATTTCAGTGATAACATTACTTTTCAGATTTGAAAGCAGTTTGCTGTTGTTGAAGATTTTGTTGATGTTGAAATTGATTTTGTTGTTGAAGCTTGGACAAAAGAAGTAATGCAGTTTGGGGATCAAATGGAAAAATTGGTATCTGTGGAAATGGGATAATTGTATTTGGATTTGAATTTACAGAAGAAGAATGATTTAATGTAAATGAAAAGAGATCAGAATTTGTTGTATGATTTAAATTTGGAGATGAAGATGAAAAATTTGGTAATTGAATTGGAAAATGTGAAGAAAGTGAAAGTGAAGATGGTGGAATTGGAAGATCAGAAGAAATTCCACAAGATTTTCTTACACGTGCTCGACGATTTGAAAACCACGTCTGAAAAATGAATGAATAAAAAAAGATTAAAAAAAGATGTCATAAAAAAGGGATGAACATGTTTTTAAAGGGCAAAAAAGGGATTACTGTAGGTCTTTGTCTTGAAAAGAAAAGAAAAAGGAAAAGCAAAATTCCGGCAGTCTTTCAACGAAAAAGGTTATAAAAGTTATTTACGTGTTTTTTTCAAAAACGGAATATTTTTGTTTTTAAAAATCCGAATTTAGAAAATTTAGATTTTTTAAAGCATCAAAATTTTTGCAAAAAAACTCGAAAAAAAAAATTTAAAACTATATTTTCCATAAAAATCAGGGAATAAAAAAGAGTTTTTGAAAAATCTTGGAACGAAAAAATTAAAAGATGAGTTTCTTTGCAAGATTTCAAAACTGTTTTTTTAAAAATCCCGACACGAAAAAAACTTGCATTAATTCGAGTTAAATCCAAGCCAGTTGCATCAATAATTTGTTGCTTTTCTATTTCTGTTGGATACATTTGTGAATCAAAACATTTTTCTAATATTTTTATTTGCTCTGATGTAAATGCAGTACGATTTCGACGATTTTCATTTCGACTCTGTATTGCAGAGTCTTCTTCTTCACCTTCACCTTCTTCCTCTTCGCCGTCATCATCGTCGGTATATGATTCATCTATAAAAAAATATATGCAAATTTGATGAGATAATTATTCTTTGCTTTTTTTGATCTTCTTTTTTTTCTTGTTTTACAAGCTTTTATAAAGTCAAAAAAATGAATCTTTATAAAAAAGGTAATGTTTCAATTTTTTTGAGGTCGATTGGATTTTGATTGAATCATTAAAGACAAAAAAAGAGAGAAAAAAAATGCGCAAAAGAAAGATTTCTTTTTTAGTGGTTTGACACTTAATATGTTGATCGCCCGCCGATATTAGAAAACGATAGCGGCAGACAACTCTCCCTCCATTCAAGTCACTCACTCAAAAAGGTGTCAAAAGTCAATGAAATTTTAATACTTCACAGTTTTTTTTGTAACACTTTTAATAAAAAAATGTGGGATAAATTTTAGAGGATTTTTGGAGCGCATAAAAATGTAATATCGAAAAAATGGGATACTGTATAAAAATTTTTTCACAAACCTCAGAAAAAAACTACAGTAAATAAAAAACGAGGTTTCTGTAGCTTTTTTAATTTGCAATAATCTGTTTTTGACACTTAAAAAATGAAAATGTCAATTACCGTATATCTCATTATTATTTGAAGGTTTTCATTAATCCTCTATTTTTTTATCATAAATACAACTTCTAAAACGGAAAGAACAAAAACGACGACAAAATGACGCAAAAAGAAAAGATAAGCAGAAGCCATTTTTTTGAAATGAATGGAATGAAGCGCTTCATTCAAAAAAACATAAAAGTCAAAAAAGGAATCCTTTTTAGAAAATACGCTATAATCCGTGAATTTTTTTTGTTGCACTTCCAAAAAAAGACAAATATTACGTAGAAAAAAAACGAATATTGTTGTTACAGTTTTTTTTCTTTTTATCTTTTAAGCTTTTAGATAAAAGAGAAAAAAATGTCTTGCGGGATTAAACGGATAAAAAAACAGACGACACATCCTTACTACAAAAAAATTGCTGCTGCTTACATATGTTTTTTTTTGCATTCCGAAAAAAAAGAAACTTTTTTTGTTTGCTTTTATCAGAATCTATCTATTTTTTTATAAGGAAAGAAAATGCCGAAGCGGATTTATTACGACATTTTTTACACATTTTTTTTTTCAATCTTTGACAAGTTATTAGTAGTTTATAAAAGAAAGTTCCGGCGGCAAAAGTTGTAAGGACAAAACAACAGCAATAAAAAAGAGAAAGAGAGGTACGCTAATCCGATGAGATGACCGCCTCAGCGGGGATTTTTATCTTAATTCTTTTTGATCGCTTTCCTTTTCTTTGGAGAGCTTGTAAAAACTTATTGTAATTCTTCTCTTAAATTAGAAAGCAATTGACTTTTTAATGAACTCAAATTTGCCAAAAATATTGCTAACATTTAAAAAAAACAAGCAAATTGCATTTTCTTTGAAATACGATATTTTCCAAATAAAACAAAACTTTTCTTAAAACGGAACCTCAAAATCAGGCAATAATTGGTGTGGTTTTGTGTTAAAATGTTGCAACTCCAATGAATAAAAAAAGCTGCTCCGTTGAATGCCTGATTTTCAAGTTCACTTATAAAAAAATTTGATGAAGTAAAAATGCCTTTTCAAAGAGACAAAAAAATTTGAAAGTTATTAAAGTTTGAAATATTTAATTTACCAAAATAACCCTCAAAAAATAATATCAATCATTTGTAACTTTTTTTTTCCAGAAACTAACGAGAGAAAAAATAACCTTGAGTTTTCTCTCACTTTCCTCTTCCGTTTATTTTGACCTCTTCAATTCAGCAGCAAAAAAATGTTTACAATTAAGTGACAATATTTTTTGGTGGCTGCTTTTTTTTAAAAAAATGATTAATTTTGGTTTCCGTTTTTTGGACGAAAAAAAAATAAGATTACAATCGAAAAACTGAATATAATCATTAACAATAACAATATAATATTATCGAGAAAAACGGAGGTGAAACTCTTGACACCAAGAATTTCACGTTTGAGACATTATACTTTTTTTTCCATTGCTCATTTAACTAATTTTATCTTTTCTGTGAATCTTGAACAAATATAATTTCAAAGAAGATTGATAGCTTTTGAAAGAAAAAAAATAACCTCAAGTTTTTAAAATTACTTTTTTTTAATGAAATAAAAAAAATCGAGCAAATTTAAAATCGATGAAAAAAAGAATATAGTTCGTTTCTACAGTAATCTTTTTCTAATGATCATTAACTAACTAACATTTTGAGACCCCTATCATCAAAAAAAGGAAGAAAAAAAATGTGATGCGCATTTTCTTTCTCCCTTTTATTTTTACGTTTATTATAGTTACTAAAAATCATGCAAAAAAACATGCTCTCGGAAGAAAAAAATTTGAAAGAGATAACCGAAAAAAAAGAAAAGAATCAAAATGAGATAATTTGAGCGTTTCGCGTTTCAACAGAAAAAAATTGGGTTACGGTAATTTTGGGATGAAAAACAAGTTTGATAAAATTTTATCATGGGTATTTTCTATGGTTGTTACTTTTTTTTTTGATAAAGCGTAAAATTGTTGGAAAAAATGTATTTAAAAAAAATGGGAAAAGGATATGAGAGGGATACTGTAAGCCAAAAAAAGTGTTTCAACAAAAAATTAAAAAGTTTTTATCGCTTCAAGACCACAAAACAAGAACTTACCATTTGAAACAGTTGAAGAAGTTGAAGTTGTATTATTATTATTTGCAGCAATATTACTTGAATTTGATGCACCAAGGATATGTTCAATTGAATGTGAAATTGATGGGGATCTTTGTTGTTGTTGTTGTTGTAATCCATGTTGTTCAGGCTCAGGAAGAATTTCAACATGTTTTTTATGCTGATGCTTTTTAGAAGATTTTACAACCCTTTCTCTCTTATATGCAGTTAACTTTCTTGCAATCGATGATTCTGTTGGGGCATCACTATTTGTACAAAGTCCATTTTTAATTAACATATTTCGAATCTCTTTTGCTTGAATATCAGGATTTTGATCTTTCATTGCAATAATCTCTTTACTAAATTGTACAATAGTTTTTCGAGTTCGAGCTGTTCCACCAATCTAAAAAATGGATAAAACTGCTTCATTTTAAAAGTTTTTAGTCAAATTAAGATTTATATTTTTTTATATTTTAGACCACCGCAATTTTTGTGCATTTAACGAAAAGAAGCAATATTTTTTTCAAAGCGGCAAAAAAAGTGACAGCCGTATAAAAACTAGAAAAAAGAGGGAAAAAAGTGATAGATAAAAGACAGAAAAAAAACGAAAAAAAAATTCACAGCTGGAAGCATTCTTTGTTTCAAAAGAGTCAAAAAAATACGGTCATTTTTTAAAAATTTTATTTTTTCACGCTTACCTGTCCTGGTTGAATTGAACCGGTTTCATTGAATCGAGCTAGGATTTTCGAAACAGCCCCATGTGAAACTTTTAATCGTCTACTAATATTACATGGCCTGGAAAAAATGGGATATTGAACTATTTTGAAAGCTAAAAAAGCAAAAGCTTACTTATAACCTTGAATAAATAAATCAACAATTTGTCGACGAACTGAAGCTGATAATGGTCGACCATTGATATAACTTCCACCAAGTTGATTAACTTTTCCCTGCAAAAAAAAGCGCTATTGATGGATACGCCAAAATGGGAATATGCTTTTAAAGGAAGATAAAAAAACGAACTTGTCCAATCAACGATGGTCCAAGAAATGGCATCGGATTTTCCATTCTTTTTTAAGTGAAAATGGATACGGTAATAATTAAATAAGCAAAAAATTAAAAATACAAAAGTGTAAAAAAATATTTTTGCCAAAAATAAAGAATACTTTTATTTTTGAAAACAAAAACAGTAGTTTGCAAAATTTGCGGAGCGAATCTCCGTGACAAAGTTGTCAAAAATGGGCGGTCCAAAAGAAGTTTGTCCGCCTTTTTTTCGTTGCCTTTGATTTGCTACTGTAAAACAGCGGCGACAACGATCAGCAACTAAAAAAGAAAAGAGAATTAAATTGATGGCTCAATTTCGCGCACACTTTTCTTTCTTTCCTCTTCTTTTTTTTTATTGTACAACATTGTTGCCTATTTTTTTGCTGCAAAAAAGGAGGGTGTTTTTAGTTCATAAATTAGAGGACATTTGATCTTACAAAAGAAGGGTAGAACAGTGTGAAAGGGTGTTAAAGTAGCACCCGTATTATGGCCCTTATCAAACATTCGACCGTTTTATCCCTAAGGGAAAAAAAACCTTATCAATTCAAATATATTTATTAATAAAAAATTTTTCAAATATCACAAAATCATTTTTGGATTAAATAACAAATACACATATAATATATGTATGTACAAGAGATAACATTAACTTTTCAAAAAGTGATAAAGAAATCCCGTAGAGAATAAAAAAACTTTTGGCACTTTTTGTTGTAATGATAAAACACATATTTTATCAAGTTCTTTAATTCAGCATTGAATGTTCTCCAAAAACTTTTGTACGTTGTTCTTCAACACTTGATTTCCATTTATTCTTTTCTGCTTCAACACGATTTAAAACTTTTGTTGCACTTGATGCAGCAGCATTTCGAGGTCGCATTTGTATTGAATCATCATCTTCTCGACGAGAAGAAGCAAAAATATTTTCTTCCAACTAAAAAAATATGGATTTTAATTTATCGAAATAGGATAAAGGTTTTTTACCTCATCATTCTGACGTTCATATGGTATAGGATGTCGTTGCCGTTTAAGCATTGGATCAAGTAATATCAAGAAAACCATATATGTTCCCAATACAAATAGCACACATATAACAAATATGACAACAATCTAAAAAAATGATAAAGATTAAAAAGTGTAAAGCTGGTTTGGTTTTAACTTTTGACTTATATAGGGATACTGTATACAAAATGTATTTAAACGAGATTTTTAAAGCCTACTTCTAATTTAAAAAAATAAATTAAAATCGAAGTGTAAAAGTTTTCGGTTACTACGGTATGTGTCTTTAATTTGGTAAACCTTAAAATCAAATAAGGCACCACTGAAAGTCGTTACACTGTTGCCATAACCCAACTAGAAGCTCACATGCTAAACAGAGGCGATGGATTGCTATTAAACTTTACCAAGCTATAGTTAAAAAATGCGGCGCCACATAACTTTTGCAAACTACCATATAAAAACATTAAACTTACTTTTAATAAAATAGTATTTCGTGATTCATGCTTACAATCACAATTTGCAAGAAATGCATCCATATGTGCATCATTTACAATACCATATACAATTTGTTTTACAACAGTTTGTGGATTACTAAAAGTTCATCCTTATTACAATTCAAAAAATTGATAATTTAACAAATACCAAAGTCCAGCATCTACATTTGTTTTAGTATAATATCTTCTTTGATTTTCACTTGATGAACCATTAAGTGCAAAATATCGAGTTGACGGGCATGTGCCTAAAAGTTGAAAAGCGTAAAAATTGTCGTTTAATAAAGTTAAAACTAATCGTACATCGACATCTTGAATCTTCAAAATTTGCCTGAAAATAAACAAAGCAAATTAAAAAATGTAAACAAAAGTCAAAAAAACAAACCTGACAAAAATGTACAAAAGAAAGCAATAGTATTAAAGCATAAATCTGATGAAGGTTAATCATTGAAAATAGATAAATTATTTGCGGTAAAAATATTATTGCTAAAATATTAGCATTAATGTGTGTGAAAAAAATAACGTAATTTTTTGTTGAAAATTATTTTTACGTAAAAGTTCGATTGTTTTCATTCGTTTCAAGAATTTTTGAATTTTTACATCCTCGATTTTTTTGTGTTCAAATTTTTTTTTGCCCGATATTTTTTTTAGATCCTTCTTTGATCTCTCTTTTACTTTATTTTTATATATTTTTAAAGCGGGTACTTATATTATTATTTCTACATATATGTCTATCTCGGATGATGAATCCTTCTTTGGTGATGATGAACGACTTGGAGGTGGAGATGCCGATGAAATTGATTATTATGCAATTTTGAATGTTCCGCGTGATGCAAGCATTGATGAAATTAATAAAGCATATAAACATCGATGCCTAATTTTTCATCCTGATCGACATCAAAGTGAAGAAGATAAAAAAGAAGCTGCAAAGATATTTGTTATCCTTCGTGATGCACATGACAGTAAGACTTTCATCTGGTTGCTTTGAACCTAAACATGTTTAACACTTTTTTTAGCTCTTTCTGACCAAAGCAAAAGAGCAATCTATGATGCAGTTGGTGCAAGAGGGCTGGATTTACAAGGATGGCAACTTGTTACACGATCAAATAATACTGAAAATATCCGTAAAGAATATGAATTCCTTAAAAGACTTCGTGAAAATGAAATTATGCTTCAAAGGGTACATCCATCTGGAAATTTTGTGGTAAATATTTCACCAAGATACTTAGATACAAATGGCTATTTTTTAGGTTAAAATGTCATTAGCTGGTATGATGGTTGAAAATAAAAAGGATAGGTTTGTTATTATCCTTATTAACCAAATATTTACCGTTAAACTGTTTTAGATACCCGCCATCTCTTCTTGGTCTTTCTATTGCCCAAGCTGTTGATTGTGCAATGACGAGTAATGATAGGGTAGGACTTGTTGGCAGAGTTCGAGCTGTTAATGGAAGAGGTGAAGGCTCATTTGTCATGAGCTGGAAGAAAAGTGTTTCTTCCACATTGCATGTTGATGTATGTTTGCTTTCTTACTTTATCTTACAGTAATCGTATTTTTAGAATAGTCTTACATTCACATCTGAATATGTTTCTGGTAGTATGAAAATTGCTCGATCTATAACATCAAAAGCTGCTATTGTAATTCAACCAACAATGCAATACTTTTTACTTCAAACTATTTGGAATCCATCTTGTGCACTTCGTAAGTTTGTACTCCTGCTTGAACTTTTACAGTATCCCTTGTTTAGTTTTCTCAATGCAACTATCTCCGGGTTGGCAGGGTACTCTTGCTTTTAATGCTGGTTTGAGAGCTTCATCTTTAACTACTTCAATTATTAAAACTGAACTTAATCAACCAAAATATATTGCCAATGTTACTGTAAGCTTTTATAAATTTTTGTTGATTTTACTTACAGTAATTTTTTTTCAGCTTTCTCCATTGGGTAATAATGCTCGTATTTCATATTTTAAACGTTTTCCTGCTCAAGATTTTTTCTATGAATCTACTTGCCAACTTAGCCCGTTTGGAATTACACCATCTCTTAGCTGTGAAGGAAGATTATCACGTTTTTCAAAACTTGGTTGTTCTGTTTCTTTATCATATCCAACAATGCTTTTACAAGTAAGCCATCTTTACTTATTACGTTGCTGACCTTAAATTTTTGTAGGCAAAATTCCGAGTTAAAACTGGCCTTTCAAATTATGAACTGCAATTAGTATTATGTGATAATGAAGAAGATGTTGGACGTGCTGCTATGTATGGTGTTGTACTACCGTGTTTATTATATCATTTAACAAAAGCTATATTCCGAAAACCAATTGCTCGAGTAATGAAATTATTTGAAGATAAAGTTGAAGATGATCAAGTTGATGAAATGAAAAGAGAGGGTAAGATTGAATGGTTTTTTTTCCTTTTTTAAATTTCATTTATTTAAGAAGCACAAAATGTTATACATTTGATGAGACCAACAGCTGAAAGAATTACAGAAGATGAAGCAAAAAAAGGCGGATTGGTTATTGTTGAAGCAAAATATGGTCAAGCAGTTGATGAAGGAGTTGGCTCAGAAAAATATTTAATTCCTGGAGAAAAAATGATTGATGTTACAATTCCTCTTCAATCAATGGTCAATGATTCACAGCTACGAATTTTTTCATCAAAAGTAAACATCATTTTTTTATCATAGTTTATAATCTTCAATAAAAAAAATGACGTTTTTTGTAGAGTCAGCTTCCTGGATTTTATGATCCATCACCTGGAGAACAAAAGATGCTTCGAGTTGTTTATAAATTTCATGATGAAATGCATTCTGTTTCTGTTCCAGATGATATGCCGCTCAATATTCCATTACGCGGTAGGATCCTTTGGTTTCTTTTTATTAACGCATTTTTTTCATATATTTCAGGCCATCGGCTTTCGTAATGCATCATCACTTTTTTTTGCTGCTGACTGCGCTTGTCAGTGTTTCTTCATTCATTTTTCTTGCTGCTGCAGCAGTGTGTGTAACTGTTTTTCCTTTTTTATATTATGCTTTCACGAATTTTCATCGTGTGGGTGATTGCTTATTCTTCATCGAATCAATTCAATGATAAGAACCCTTTTTTTCTTATACAACAAATCTATAATCTTTCAATTTTTTCCTTTTGTTAATTCATTTTGTGCCTTTGAAAAAATCTTAATTATTTTTTTGTTAATAATTTACAAATTATATTTGCTCATTTGTTTTTAAGCCGGTATTTTTTGTTGTTGATTCGAGTTTTATAGGATTTAGGATTAGTGTTAAATCTCTCTTGTTTTATATGGGTTTAATATAATGAAAATTAAAATGTTGTTTGCTTTTATATATTTTTTGTACTCGGAACGTGTGAAAAATGTTTTTAATGCATTTTAAATCAATACTTTCATTTTTTTCTTTCATTTTTTTTCAACTAATTTTTTTAGTGAGCTGATATGTCGAAAGGTAGTGAACAACCACCATCTGCTCCAGAACTTGAAGAAGAGCATCATGTAAGTTTGAACTACCGTCAGCTGTTTGATTATAGTTTGTATTTTTTGCAGGTTGGTGCTCCAGCTCCAACAAATCAAACCAGTCCACCTTATCCAACATTGACTACATCACCTCCAACATATGGTTCAACTGATCAACAACCTGATTATCATCAACCTCCACCAAGTTACAATGATGCATTAAGCTATCCACAAGTAAATCATCCATCACAAATGCCAAAACCATATACTCCACAAACTCAAAATCCTAATTTTGGTTCATATCCACAACAAAATTCATCTGTTTATGCTGGTGCTCCACTTGGTTCTGGTCCTGCTGCACATGGACAATATGCTCCACAACAACCAGCTGTTGTTCGAACAGTTATCACAACAACTCATCAACCAGCTGGAAATTGTATTTGGTTTGTTTACTATAATTTTTATATTTTAATTTAATAGTTGATTTTTAGGTGTCGTCAAGGTACTGTCACTAATGAAACTGATCTTTGCTGCTTGATTTGTTTAATTCTTCTTGCAATTTGTACCTTCCCATTTGGTTTGGTTCTTCTTTGCTGCATTCCTTGTACCGTAAGCTTTTAACCCTTTCACAATTTTATATCTCTAATATTATGTTATTTTTAAGGTTCGTCCACGCTGTTCTCAATGCCGTCGCTTACAAGATTAATATTAATTTGCTGATTTGCCTTAATGTATTTTTTTCAAAAAGTACTTTTTTCTAAACACTGATTATTACGGGAATCTTTCTTTGTATTCAACCTTCTTTGGGTTAAGTTCTTTTTTTCCGTTATCGAATATAACCTAGCAATTATATATTTTTTCTATTGTATACAAGATGACGACTTTTTTCTCTTAATTTTTAAAATTTTCATATCCGCTTTACCTTTTATTATATATATGTTTTCGAAAGTGAAATAAAATCTGTTTATTAAAAAAAGAAAAAAGTCGAGAGATCAAAAAAACATTTATCCATGAAGTACTTGATTCAACTGAGAGCTTGAGTTTGATACCGTAGTAGAATGTGAAGTTGTTTGACAACATTTTGATGAGCAAAGATACTGTAAAAGTGGGATTCGAAATTTTCTGCAAAAATCAATCTGAATTTTTTTCTGCTTGATTAAAGATGCTATTGAAATTAAAAAGACTTACAAATTTAACATGTTCAGATTTTTCTTCAAAATAAACTCCATTACATTTTGGATTAACACAAATTGAAGCAGATTCTAAATATTTAAAGACAACTTTTGGCAACTATTTTTCATTAAAATTTTGTTCGAATAATTCGTGCTGACATTTCTTTCATTGATGATGGTTTAAATATTTTAATATCATTTGCCCATTTTGTAATTAATGGATTATTTCGTAAACTTAAAGCAATCAAATTTGTAAGGGTTGCAATTTATGGTGGCAAAATTGATAGCTAATTATTTTGACGTGAAAGAGATTGAAGTTTTTTTAAATATTTGAGTGAAGATGGAAGAGTCTGAAGTTGATTGTCAGCGAATGAAAGGGATGTAACATTTGAAAGTTGAGTTTAACTTTTAGGAATAAAATGAAGTTGATTTGCCCCAAGATATAAAATTTCGAGACCAAAAAATTAAATGATTAAAGGGAGCGAATGGTTTTATAAATTTTTCATTTTAACGTTGTTTTTCTAAATGACATCAGGCAAAAGAACAATAGAAAAAGACCCTAATTGTCAGATCATTTCGAAAAATAATTTCATCGTAATCAAAAACGTAATTATTTTTGTGTCCGAATCGAAATACCGAAACAGTGTTTTTTTTATCCGAAATTTTGGATTTTGCAAAACCCGCCAATCCTTTCATTATTACGAATTTATCTCAAAATAAATGATCTGAAACGTTTAATTTTAGATTATCATGTCTTATTCTCTTTTGAGCGTTAACCAAAAAAGATACCGTTATTCTGTTTAAAGAAGAGCTTTCCAAAATAGGATAGCGGTTCCCGAAAACAGATAATTCCCAAACGGAATAAAGCATAGCATAATAAATATAAACACGTATCGACTATGAAATGTTTTTGAAAATTCTTCTTGTACATCAGAATTTGATTCTATAAAGCTGTTATTTATTTGGTTGTTGAATTACCGAAATGGAGTGCAACAATTTGGTTCAGCATCCATATGCTGCAATTCAATTACAGCAAGACCATATATTTAAGAAAATACAAAAAATCCGTAATTGAATTTTCTAAAATTAAATCTTGAAAAGGTCCTTGATGTACTTATAAACTTTTCGTTTAATTATTTTAAATATTCAAAAACTATTTTATAAAAAAGAGGAGATTTTTTAATAAAATTTATTCAGTTTTTTTTTCAATTTTAAAAATTAAGCATGCATTTTCGCACTAAGAATTTATGCAAAGTTAAAACAAATTTTAAAAATTGTGATTTAAATTGCTGCTTTGATAAATTTGATGTGTCACACAAGTAAGAAATTGCATTCAAGGAACTTTTTCAAATTTTTTTAATAGTAAAGGATTTTTAAATGGATATTTATCATACAGTAATCATTACTTAAATGTAACCGTAGAATAATTTATTAGGAAAATGTTTTTCAAATATTTCAAAAATGATTTCCGAAATGATGAACAAATTTTCCTTTTATATAAAATTTGCATTCCATTAAAAAATAAAAGTTCTAATCTTTATTTCTATAAAATAGAAAATACCGTATAATACCAGTAAAAAAACAAGCATTTAAATTTTAAAATAAATTACAAAGATCTATATGTACATTTGCAGAGAATCTAATAATACCATTTTTTTATTCATGCATGTTCTTCATGCTTTCGATCATCAGATTTTGAGAAAAAATAATCATACAAAGTTTTTGCAACACCCGCTAAAACCATTCCAAGCGCAATTAAAGCAATATTTTGAACTGAATCAACAATTTCTTGATCAACCATTTCCAGACGACCACATGAAACCAACGAAGCCAAATGTTGACAATTATTTGAAAAAATACCGTATTCATATTGACCATATTGGACTTTTGCAAGTTCTTCAGCAGCAGCAATTTTTTCATCTGGAGTTCTTTGCTGGAAACAATGTACCAAGATTCGAAGTTCTTGTTCACTATGAGTAACAAATTTTTCGATTGGTGCAACATGAACGACATGCCCGCCTTTTCCTGTAACACAATGTACAACCGATGCAGTAACATCAGGATCATCATAATGAATAACTTTCCCCCGACCAACATATACCCCAGCATGTGACGCACGTCCAAAACCAGCAAGATCACGTAAAATGTAATCACCTAAAAAGAAATCGATAAGAAAAGCAACAAAAGTAGATAAGTTACCAGGAAGGATTTGTTGATCAGGATTCTTTAAACATTCATTACCACATTTTACAACTCGATAATATGAACATTCCCTAAAAAAGTGTACTGTGTAAGAGATAAAGGTCATAAGTCTACTGTAGATGGATCTGCAGAAGCTTGTCCAACTTGCAAAAACCCCAAAGTAAATAATTTACTTATCATCAAAATGACCAATTTTATATAAAGCAGCTTTCTTTGATACATATGCTTTTGCTTCACCTTCAGAAGCAAATGTTAACCTTTCCAAAACAGGTCCATCTGGAGTATTCTTTCTAAAAAAATCACAAATTACTAGCAAAACAATCTTCTAAAAAACTTACTGTCGTTTAATAATTGGTTTATCACGATGAAATTCATCTAATATTAATAGCACAATATATTTATCCTTTGTTTTTGATACAATGATGTGTGCAAATTTTTGTTTAAATTTTGTTTCTTCAATTGTTATTTGAATGACATCCGTTAAAATATATCCTTCTTTATCCAATACAACAGAAATATACTTTTCAAAATTTGATTGCTGCTTTTGAAATAGTGAAGAAAAGAAGTTCCATAATGCTGACATTATTATTATTTTGTAATAAATTATAAAAATAGAAGATCAAAGAAGAAGAAAAAAATAAACCCGGAAAACAAAACAAAAAAAATGTTGTTGGTTTTTTTCAATGCTGAATGTGCATAAGTTTTTATGAACATTTTGCCAAAAATAAAAGCTTGCTGTGAAAATTGTTCGCGATTTTTTCAAACACAAAAAAATTAAATTAAATAATTTAATTTAAATTTTTAACTTTATTGAAGTGATTTTACTTGAATTAAAGTAATTTACTTTTTGAATATTTAATAATTTTCAAATAGCAGAAAAACAACTTTTGCTGAAAAACCACATTTTTTCAGCGAAAGTTCTTCTTCAAATTAGCAAAACAAATGTAATTTTTTTTGTGCAAGTCGTGGTAATAAATTAATCAACGCTTTTAAAGTGAAAAATATAGCTGTTTTTATTCCGCTACTTTAAATATGATGATGAACAATGTTGCACTGCGTTATTAATTAAAAAGATTTTTTTTTAAAAAAGTATCTATTCTGGAATTTGTAAATATCAAAGTTTCGATATTTAGCAAATATTTCATAATTTCTTGCAAACAAACCCCGTCACAAATTTCACGGTACATTTTCCAAAGAAATAACACCCCCATGTTGAATATGGAACTGAAGGCTAATGTTTGATTTACATATGAGATAAATATGTTTTGCTTCACAACGATAGAGTTTTGAAATGAAATGTACATTATCAGAATATCTTGCATCAAGGATTCCAATGACAGGTATTTTTGACATATGAATCTAGATTTACTTTGTAAGTAGTTATGTTTTAATTTTTTAATTGTAATTTTTACTAAAACAATCGTATATCGATACCGGGGTAAGTTTCTATAATAATAAACTTATTCATTCTTGGTTACTGTAGAAAAAAGCAACTTGCAATTTTTCAAAAATTCTTCCCTCCCTTTTTATCATAAAAAAAAAAGAGAAAACAAATCCTTCAACTAATTTCAAAGAATCAGAAAAAAACAAAAAACTTTTATAGAAAAACAAAGTAAGCAACATAGCCACATAAAAACATAAGCAAAAATACGTGGTCTGGGTGTCGTTCAAAAAAGTCAAAAAGGAGGCGGCACACAAAAAAAATAGATTTGGCCCAAATTTGGTCTATAGGTAAAACAGCCATGGAGAAAAT
>JAQIXH010000046.1:0-29307 GCA_034700145.1 Panagrolaimus detritophagus
GGATTATTAACCAATTATTATCCAAAAAAATTATATTTGCATTTTTACTCATGAAATTAAAAGAGTATATTTTGATTACAAAACTGTCGAGACTTTGGCCCGAATACTTTAATGCAAAATGGGAAAAATATGGTAGTCTGAATTCAAAAAATAAATATTATGAAAAAAAGCTTCCATCTTCGAGCATTTCATAACAATCGTTTTCGAATAAAATAAATTATTTTTTGTTACTCGATGAATTCATTTCTTAGCTTTTTAAATAAAAATGGGTCCATTTGGAGGAATTTCTGGCTATCCGTCTTCATTTTTAAATCCATTTATTTTAAAACCGTAAATGTTAAAAAATAATTTTGCAATTAAATTTTAAACAAAAATATTCAAAGAAAGCACTGAAAACGTACAATAAAAAAACCAAAACTTTTAAAAAAGACGATTTTGAATGAAAAAATGCGCATTTGCGATTTTCGCAATAAAACGTTTTGCTTCAAAAATTTTGTTTAACAACGTTTTTGAAAGGAAATAAAAATTACAAAATCCAACAAAGAATAAAAATTTGCGTTTCACGGCTTCATTATTAAATAATTTTTGAAGGTTTTCAACGTAATTTATGATCATTAACCTTTTTTTAACTTATGTAAAAATGATGTCAATAGATTTTAACTTGAATGTTAATACATAGTTTTTTAATAATAAAACGAGTCACTACATAGACATATTTGTATCTCTAAAATTCCATGTGGTATGTCTACATATCATTGCTTCTATGCAAGTTAGAGTCCATCGAAAACTACAATAATATAAAAAGAGCCCAGTGAAAAACTTCTATTAAAAATATGAAAAGTTTAAAAAAGTAGTAAGAAATTTTATGTAAATCAACACAAGAAATGCAAACAAAAAAGTATAAATTTAAAAGATAACAGATTTTTTATTCATTTTTAAGAGATAAAATAATTTGATAAATTTCTTCATTTTCAACATTTTTCTTTTCCAAAACAAAAACAGGAATATATTATTCTGTTTCTTCAGAATTCCAATTACCATATTTTTCCCAACCATCATTTGAGAAAACCAAAAATCTGCAATTAAACCATCCACAAATAGTTTCAAGATGTTCCAAGATTAATACTTTAGCAGTCATGACATTTAAAATTTTTTCTTTATCTAAAAAATTAAGGTTAATATCATATAAAAATATGTAAAAAATACCAAATTCAACCAAATCTTTAATAAATTTTTCATTTATTTTTTCTTTAATTATTGAACTATTTTTTTCGATTCCAGTAAATAATAATGAAAGAATTTCAAATCCATTTTTATCATTTGTTGGCAAAATTTCATCAGGTTTTAAATCAGCAGAAATTTTAGTAAATTTAATATTTGAAGAAAATTCATTATAAGTATTTCGATCAAATTTTAAACCAAGAAGTTTACAACATTTTTTGAGAAATTCGTTTGTTTGATCATTATAATCAAATGTTTCAAAACCATTTTCATTTCTAAAATGAATAAAATTGTTTTAAAAAAATGCATTATCATAAAATTACCGTTGTATAACACTAATTAATCGTTGTTCTTGGGGAACTTCGGAATTTACAGAGATACCAAAAGAATGATTTCTATAAAATGAACTTATCAAAATGAAGAAATGTTTTTGTAAAGAAAAAAACTTACTCATTTAAAATTTTTGGTTTTTTTCTTGTATTCGATTTTTCAGATTCTAATGTTGTATTTAATGGACGCTTTCGTTTTCGTTGATTTGTTGGACGTTCAATAATAACACAGTCATCATCTTCAGATTTGCTGAAATTTGATATCATTTTTGAATTTCATTTATATTTTTAAGTATCCAAAAAAGCTAACAAAAAAAAAGGTTTTTTCGAAAAAGTCTAAGAAATCCAAAAAAAAAGTTTTACCTTTTTTCAGATTGGCCAATTTGAAGAGAAACATGAGCACTAAATGCGAAAGATGATAAGCATTTAGCAATTGTTGAAATTGAATGTTTAATAACAGAAACAGGAATAGAAAGTTGACAAGAAGGTAATTTTGCTTGTAAAGCTCCTATTTGATTTTCGGCAGATCCATTATCAAGTTTCATAGCTGTTTGAAGAATATCTATAATTTTTTGAAATATTTCTTCAGCTCGTAGAGCCAATTTGTAATCAAAAACTTTTGAAAAATTTGCAAAATCTGAATAAAATAATTATAAAAAAAATCAAAAAAAATATAAATTTAAAAAACAAGCAAGAAAAATATTTGCAAAAAAATAATTGCAGAAAAACAACAAAAGAACTAAAAAGAACTTTTTTTTGAAAAACTTGGATGATGAGAATTTAGGTGGTTCGAATGTAAGAAAAACGGATATCGATTATTTTTTATTGTTTTCCGGTTTTTTGTAGATTTTTCAATTGTATAAAAAACCTGTGAATAAAACAAAATTATTATTGATTGTTGGAAAAACAGAAAAAAAAGAAACAATAGATTTTTCATAAATGCAAAAAATCATTTATTGATTCAATTTATTAATTTGTTTCAAGTGTTTTTTGTAAAAAAAAGAAAACTTAATAGAATTAAATATTAAAATATTAACATTTATTTTTAATAAATTACAAAATAAATAAAGAGAAAATTTGGTGTTTTGCATAGGAAAATTTTCAGCCGAAACACAAAAAGGTGGGAATAAATCCTAGGATAATCATAAAAATTAAAATGAAAACAAACTTAAATATTCAAAACTTATAAAAACCAAAATTAACGGAAAAGCAGTTTCATTGTTGTCTTTAATAATTGAAAACAAGAATGTTTTTGAAAATGTCAATCTTTGCTAATTTATCAACAAAATTACAAAATATTTTTTCGTAACAAAGTTTTATGTAAGCCTTTTTTTAGTTTTCTTCAGCTATATAGAAAATTGCTGTTTATTCCTTAATTTTTCTTCAAATTTTAAAAGAGAAAAATTTTGTTGCAATTGCAAATGTGTTATTTTTCTTTCAAAATCGTCTTTTTGAATAATGATGATGTTTGTTTGTTTGAAAAAAATGTTTTTTTGCTTTTTTGAATATTTTATGTTTTATTTATTAGTGGATCACAGAATGAAAAAAACTTCAAACAAAAACAAAATACAATCAAGCAAAGAAGTTTTTTTGCAATAATAAAAAAAAGCAGCTGAAAATACAAGATAATTAAATGATTTTAAAACTAATCTTTAAACTGGCTGGCACGATATTAACAAATATTTTGAAAAAAATAGATTATATTCTTTCTTTTATTGTTTTTTACACAATTTTTATGCCACTCATTTACAATATTATCAGCCTATAGATTATGAGTATTATCATTTTATTGTTTTCTGGTATTTAGGTAACGAATAATATTTTGTGTATTAATTTACACTCGTTTTTTTTACATTGAATGATTCCAAAAACTATTTTTTCCATTATCAAATTTTATCAAAGCGAAGCTTGTGTCAATTTTTATGCCGCACTCTTTTTTTCTTTTTCTTTCTTTCAAACCAGGTGTTTGACCTTTTTTGCAATGAAAAACAAAAAAAAGAAGAAGATCAATCTGTCAAAAATCGATTTTGAAATTTTCTTCTTTGTGATTCATTCATTAAAAATTTGTTTGGATTTCTTTTATGCAAATGTTTAAAAGCAAAAGAATTTTAATTATCGCGCTTTTGAATATTTTGTTGTCATTAAAAATTACTACGGTTACTAATTTATCATAAAATGTGTTTTTTATTTTGGAAAATGATGGTAACTTTTTGCTTCATTAATAAAATAGATTTTTAAAAAAAAATTTTTATTAACGTTTTAATCGAATTTAGTTTACAGTATACTTACATACGTTAAGTAAAAAGTTTATAATTTTGCCATCACATTTTCGTGAATGAAACTAATTGGTTTATTTATGAGGTACAAATACGGTGTTAATGTTCACGTTTTTTCTTCCTGGGTTATAAGTGTAGCAATGAATAAAACTTTAATATTACAGAATAAAAAAATATATTCAACGTTTTTATTAATATTGAAATCAATTTAATTTACAACAAAAGAAGAACATTTATTACATTGAACACTTTAAGTTCTTTTTTGTGATATATTTGCTTTTTCATCTTTTCTTAGTTTTTATCTGTTTTATAAAATTTTTTTTATTATGCAATTTGTTTGTACTTAATCTAAATACTATTGTATTTTTTCATCAGTTTGATCCAGTGTGGAAAGATTATTTCTAAGATGTTTTATTGATTGATTATTGTGAAGTTTTATGTCCAAGTTGGTTAATATTGATGAAATTCGAGATGAAAAATGCCAGGAGTTGAATTATCCCTTTGCAAAATATTTTTCCACCGGATCGACTTGAAACAGGCACACACCGGAGAACAATTTTCAAATTCGGGATAGAAACAAGAAAATCATAAACCATTGAAATATTAGCTATCATTCTTCTTTAATGAAGTGATGCCATTTCACACAATTTCAGCCTTTTTACATAGTATGGGATTACTGTAGTTCGTGGATTATTTCTTGTGAACATTATTTATGTAAAAGTTTTTTGTCCATTTTCAAGTTATTTTATTATAGTTTTTTTAGGATGATTAATAAGTTGGTCTAACATAGATATTAAACATTTTTGTTAAAATTTTTTCATCTTTGATAACAATTTTTTTTAATATGGAATAATATTTTTTGTTTGCGTACGAATTGTTGATATCCAAATGATCAATTTCAACATTATTATTCTAGAATGAAACGATTTTGTTTTCAAAAATTTATTTATTAATGATCCGTATTAAAATCATAAGTTTGAGTTAACTTCTTTTATAAAGAGCTATTGCAAGAAAGATTGGCATTATACATAATGAAAAAAATAATTTTAGCTAATAATTATATTATTTTTCAAAATATTCAAAAAAGCATATTTTTAAAAACAACAATAAAAGACTTTCGTTCTCTTCAAAATGAGTTTTTTTTTCGCGGTAAAAAATGCAAAAACACTATTTTCAGTCGAATGATATTTTTAGTTTCAAATGAAAAAAAAAGGTGACATTTATAAAATGGGAAGCAAACGTCCGCACAAAAGTTACGGAAAAAAAGAAATATCCGTGTCGAAATTATTTGTTTGTCATAAAACAAGCGACAAATTAAATAAAATCTTTCACAATGCTGCCATTTAAATCTTTTCAGTTTTCGTCTACTTTACAAATTTTCTTTTGTTTTGCTCGACTTTTTTCTTCACATTTTGAAAGCAAAATGTTTTTTTGCAATTGCAAATGTGACTTTTTTCTTTTGAAATTGCTGTTTGAAAAAACGATGATTTTTGTTTGTTTTACAAAAAGTGTTTTCATTCTTTTTTTTGTTTGAATATTTTATGTTTTTAAACTAAAAATATTTAATTTTTGATTTTGATATTTTTCATCATCAAAAATTCCATAAATTTCCAGGATTTATAGAATGGAAGAAAATCAAAATCAAAAAATTCCCGTCAGAGGATCTTATTTATTATCAAATATTTTCATCCATTAATAAAAAAATGCAGATAAAAATATTTAATAATATGTGCAAAGAAATTTAAATTTTTTAAAGGACAAATGCAAAAAATAGTTGTATAATCGATTTATGGCAGACGGAGATTTTTTTGCTTGTTATTGCAAAAAAAACGTTAAAAAAAGTTTTTTTAGAAAAAGAAATAAAGAGATTGTTGACGACAACATTTTTTTTTCAGCTTTTTTTTCAAAGTATTTATCTTGCTTGTTCTTTATAATTTGTATTTTCGTTTGATTTTTTTATAATTTTATTCAAATTACGCAAATTTTTTAAAAAGCTTTTTTCTTGGTTTATGGCCTCTCTAATAAAGGCAGAAACAAAAAACCTTCTAAATTTTACGTGAAACTTGTTTTGATGATTTTTTTTTTGTATTATAATAAACTTTTTTAAATTTGCATTGTACTCTTTGTTCTAAAAAGTTTTTATGCTTCTTTATTGCTTTTCTAACAATTTTATTGTTTTTTACTATAAAACGCAAGAATTATTTTAGATACTTACGGATCTACTACTATGTCTGATCAAGACAATGTTTGTCAAGCTTGGAAAACTGCTCAAGAAATTAGAAAAAGATGTATGTGTTTTTTTGTCTATATTTTTTAATATATATTTTTTCCAGTGGGTCTTCCAGTATCACAAAAACCTGCACCGAAAGCGACAGGAACATTTTATGTCCATAATGCTTCTTCATCTTCAAAAGCTTTAAAGAAACGCGAAAGTTCAATTGAACCTCCATCACCAAAAACTGTTCAAAATAAAAAATCTTTAAAAGATGTTCCAAAGAAACTTCCAAAAAATGCTCTGCGATACTCTGATGACTCTTCTAAAGAAGAATCTGTAATAAGGTAAAACTTAAAGTCTTTTTTGGATACTTAAAAATATTAATAAAATTCAAAGATGTTATCAAATTTTAGCAAATCTGAAGATGATGACTGTATTATTATTAGACATTCAAAAAGACAACAAAAACGAAAACGTCGACTTAACACAACTTTACAATCTGAAGAATCGAATACAAGAAAAAAACCTAAAACTTTCAATGAGTAAGTTTTTTTTTTTTACGTAAACAACATTAATTTTATGATAATACATTTTTTCGAAACTTTCTTTATATTTTAGAAATGAAAATGGTTTTGAAACATTTGATTATCAGGATCCAACAAATGAATTTATCAAAAAATGTTGTAAACTTCTTGGTTTAAAATTTGATCGAAATATTTATAATGAATTTTCTTCAAAAATTAAATTTTCTCAAATTTCTGCTGATTTAAAACCTGACGAAATTTTGCCAACAAATGATAAAACTGGATTTGGACTTCTTTCATTATTTTTTACTGGAATCGAAGAAAATGGTTTAAAAATTAAAGAAAAAATAAATAAAAAATTTATTAAAGATTTGGTTGAATTTGGTATTTTTTACATTTTTTTATTCGATATTTACTTCTGCTTTTTTAGATAAAGAAAAAATTATAAGTGTTTTGTCTTCTAAAGTATTAATCGTAGAACAAACTATTTGTGGATGGTTTAATTGCAGATTTTTGGTTTTCTCAAATAATGGTTGGGAAAAATATGGTAATTGGAATTCTGAAGAAACAGAAGAATATATTCCTGTTTTTGTTTTGGAAAAGAAAAATGTTGAAAATGAAGAAATTTATCAAATTATTTTATCTCTCAAAAATGAATAAGAAATCTGTAATCTTTTGAATTTATACTTTTCTATTTGCATTTCTTTTGTTGATTTATAGAAAATTTTATCTTTTTTTTGAAATTTTGAAATTTGTTAAAAGAGGTTTTTAACCAAGTTTTTTTTATATTACTGTAGTTTTGGGTGAACACTCTAACTTGAATAGAAGCAATAATATACAGTTATGCAGATGGAGCACATGGAATTTTAGAGATACAAATATGTCTATGTAGTGACTCGTTTTATTATTCAAAAACTTTGTATTAACATTTAAGTTAAAATCTATTGACATAATTTTTACATAAGTTAAAAAAATGTTAATGCTTATGAATTACATTGAATGACTTCAAAAATATTTATTAATATAATGAAGCCGTGAAATGCAAATTTTTATTCTTTGTTGGATTTTGTAATTTTTATTTCTTTTCAAAAACGTTGTTAAACAAAATTTTTGAAGCAAAATGTTTTTTGCAAAAATTGCAAATGTGTCATTTTTTCATTCAAAATCGTCTTTTTGAGAAAAAATCAGTTTTGGTTTTTTTTATTGTACATTTTCAGTGCTTTCTTTGAATATTTTGGTTTAAGATTAAAAAGTTTTTAAACATTTACTGTTTTAAAATAAATGGATTTATGAATGAAGACGAATAGCCTGCAATCCAGAAGGAAGTGCAACCATTTTTAATTAAAACGCTAAAAAATGAAATCATCATGTAACAAAAGGCAATTTTTTTTATTGGAAAACGATTGTTACGAAATGTTCAAAGACGGATAAATAGAAGCTTTTTTTCAAAATATTTATTTTTTGAATTTAGATTACCATATTTTTCCCATTTTAAAATAAAAGTATTCTGGCCAAGTTTCGAAAATTTTGTAACCAAAATATACTCTTTTTAATTTCTTGAGTAAAAATGCAAATATAATTTTTTTGGATAATAATTGGTTAATAATCCATGGAAATTTATATAGATGGAATCTGTGATGATGAAAAATATCAAAATCGAAAACTGAATATTTTTAGTTTAAAAACATAAAATATTCAAACAAAAGTAAAAAAAGGATGAAAACATTTTTATTGTGAAACAAACAAAATTCACCATTTTTTCAAAAAAGCGATTTTAAAAGAAAAATGACTCATTTGCGATTTTCGCAATAAAAACATTTTCTCTTTCGAAATGTGAAGAAAAAATTTAAGAAAAACAAAAAAATTTTGTTAAGTAGACGAAAACTATGAAAAGATTTAAATAGCAGAAGGGCTAACATTTTGGTTATTATTTTTGAAAACATCCGATAATAATGAAACGGCTTAGTTACACTTATTTTTAAAAATTTGAAATATGGATACTCATTTGATTTCTTTTTTATTTCATTGACTGTTTTATGGCAAATTTTAATAAAACATTGGCAGTAAAGAAATTCCAAGACTTTTAATCTAAAAAACTTTTACGTGGTTTTGAGAAAAAGTTTTCATTTTTTAATAATGGTTTTAATGGGTTTAAACATATTTGGTTTTTTGATGTGATAACATTTTTTGCTATTATAAAATAGTAATAAAATACAAATGCAGTGTAATATTTTTTCAAGAAATTTGCTTTTAAATTTTCGGATTTAAATATTCAAAAAAACGATTTCGCAAAATAATTTTTTGTTAAAAAAAGAACATCCTTTTTATTTTCCTTTTACACTTCTCTTTTTTTGAACCAGCTGTCTTTGACATTTTATCAAGTTTTTATGCATTATAGAAACATTTCTTTTTGTTTTGAACAAGAAAATTTTTTTGCGTTGTGAAAATTTTTAACATATGTTCTTGTGTTGAAAAAAAAGATGATTTTTGCTTTTTTAAAAAAAATTGATATTAAACTTTTCCAACAAAGTTTGGAGCACGAATGCATTTACAAAATTTTTATTTCTTTTTCTCTGTAAAAAAAGCTAATAAAAGGAACAAAGATATTTTAGATGATTTTTAAATTGCAGTTTAAACAAAAAATTCAAAATGAAAAAGAAAAATTAAATGATCAATATTGGCCAGAAAAAGAAATTTTTTTTTAAATGTCAAAAAAACGGATGCGAAAATAAAAAAAAATGATGACGAAAAATATTCAACGATAATAAAGCAGCAGAAAACATTTTTTTTATCGATTAAGTACCGCCCGCCTTCTTTGTTGCTTGATAGATTCTTGTTTTTGTTTGAAGTTTTATTCATTTTATGATCCAAGAATAAATGTCCGTGTTTTAAGATATCTTTATAAATCAAATAAAAACGTAAAATATTCATAAAAGCAAGAAAAGAACGACAAAATTTTTTTAGAACAAACAAAAATCATTTTTTTAAAAAAGGCAATTTTGAAAGAAAAAAAACACATTTGCAATTGCAACAAAGTTTTTCTCTTTTAAAATTTAGAGGAAAATAAAGGAAAAAACAACGAATTTATATAAAGTTGATGAAAATTAATTAAAGAATTAAATTAACTGCGAAAAACTTTGTTACGAAACATTGTTTTGTAATTTTGTGGAATTGCAATAAAAGTAAATTAGCAAAAATTGACATTTTTAAAAACAATGTTATTTTCGATTAATATCATTAAAAACAACAACGAAATCGCTTTTCCCTTCACTTTATTATTTATATATTTTGAAAATTCATGGTATTTTTTCAACAAAATATTTATGATTATTCTAGGATTTATTCCCATTATTTTAAAAAATGTGATAGAATACGAATTTTAAAGCACGATTGTAGTAGAGACAACTCTATGTTTTTAATATAAAGAAATTTCATGTGTTTTTCAGTGGAAAAACGCAACTTTTATTATATTTTCAAATGTTTTTGAAATCATTCGAAGTAATTTATAAGAATTAATCTGTTTTAACTTAAGTTAAAATGATGTCTATTAATTTTAACTTCATTGCTATTACGAAATTTTAAATAATAAGTTTTTATTAATGAATACAAACCGATTTCAAATCCATCCAAATTTTATAAATCTTCAAAAATCACTTACACATTTTAAGAACAGTAATTAAAATAATTTTTAAAACAATAAAATATTCAAAAGTGCTTTACAAAAACATTGTAAAATCGATTTATGGCAGACGTTTCATCTTTCATCGTTTTGTTTTTTTATTGAAAAAAAGAGAGTGCAGAAAGAAAACAGACGATAACCTTTTTTGCTCCCTGTTATAAAAAAAAATTTGGAATTTAAAGAAATATTTACAAAACTTTTCCACATAAAAAAATTATTAGTAATGATGGATGCCGTAGAATTTGTTTGTATAAAGAAAGAAATAAAAACAATCGATCTTGTAGAAATAAAAAAATAAAAGACAGCAAATAATTTGGTTCAATTATTATATTGTTTTTTGTAAACGGGAGCATGTGTAAATTGGATTTTAGTATTTTTTACTAGTTATTGTAAAACTCGTGTCCGTGTGACTTAGATTAAAATTATTAAGTGTAAGATTAAGTCCATACATGAATTGGGGGTAAGTATTTTTCGAAATCGGTATAGGTCTGTAACGACCTTTTTGGGGAAAAACGTGGTCTGTAATGGCCTTTTTTTGCTAAAAATTTTTCGGCGGCGCGAAGCGCCGCCGCATTTCTCTTACATCGTCAGGCTACTCCCTTTGCCTATATTTTTGGTTCCAATTTTCAATTTTTTCAAAGGGGGGACCCTTTGCTGCTTTTTTTTGCAATTGTTTGGGGTTGTTTTAGAAGTATATATTTTTTTGCTTTTAGGTTTTTATTTGGAAAGAAAATAAATTGGTTTTTTTATTTCCTGAATGTCATTGTTTTTTAGAAAAGAAAATAAAAAGGTTTTTTTTATTTTTGGAGTTTGCACGTTTTTAACTTAAATTGCTGGAAAAATATATTTGAAAATAATCTTTTTTTGTATACACATAAATAAAAAAATGATGAAAAGGGAATTTATTTGAAAAACCAAATTACAGACCAAAAGATTTTAACATGCATAAGAATATTACAGCTGCAGTTAATGGCTTATCAGATTTTTATGGCTCTCGTGCAGTCAAACGTAAAGCAGAACTTGTTAACTCGAACGAATATTTTATGTTCGTTGGGCTTCAAGTCAAGCTGAAGCCATCAAAAGTGTATTACGAATGTATTCATGTGTTTAGCATAATCTTGCAGACATTGCTGATGATGATGATAACGCAAATGCTCAAAGAAAAAGCAGTGCCCAAGGTTATCTTAAATTCATTCAAAATGCAAATTTTTTCGTTTCTTTATCATTTTTTGAAGATGTATTTCAAGTAATTAAAAAGCATTCTTTGGCTTATCAAGCACAGGCAAATATTCTTCCAGGACAAAAACTTGAATATGAAAATTTGAAAATTAAACTTCGTGAACTTCGTGAAGATGATGGACCTGTTTTACAATCTTCGGCAAAAAGAATGAATTGTACGATTAATTATGGCAAAGTCTAATCCAGTTATAAATGCCAAAAATAAATTTACGATAGTAATCTTTGAGCTGCAGATAGTGTTATCCTTTTTTTGGATCATAAATGTATAAGAACACCTGGTTCAAATTCACAAGGTTCAAGAACCATTTCAACCCCAGAACGGGATGAATTAATGGAAGAGGATGAAAATAATAATGCAGATATTTAAGACGAAGATGTTGAAATGGAAACCGATGTTGATGGTAGTAATAATAATAATGCTGAAAGTGATAGTGGAGAAAGCGATTATGAATTAGAAGAATTTTGCCGTCTCCAGTTTATTCAATTCGATCGATCTGATCCTGATAATTGGCCAAGTTTAACTACATTTCGTAAACCTTTCCTTAATGCCCTTATTGAAAGTCTTCAACATTATTATGAAGATGATGATATTGATGATTTTGAAGCTTTAAATGTAAAATCACTTGTTGTGAACAATGGTCAACTGTCATTTCCATGAAATTATCAAGAAAATAACGATTAACTTGCTCGACGTTTTCAAATTAATAACAATTTCTTTTAACTACAAAACAAAACATTTAACATGAAAAATTTATTAATAATTATAATCAAAAAAAAATTTTTTTGTAGGAAAAACTGACATTTTTTTCTTTTTTTACCATACACAATTTTAAAAACCGACCTCTTCGAGGTCGGTCGGTCGTACCCCCAAGTATACTTACCCCCAATTCATGATTCCGACATTAATCTGTATCTTTTACTATCATTTATTTTAATATTGTAATCTTTGTCTAATATTTCAAAATTCGAAAATGAAAGAATCGATCGAAAATAAGGTTGAAATTATTGATTTTTCATTCGATGTTGTTGAAACTGGAATTAAAATGATTTATAATACTGATTTTGAAACAACTTTATCAATTGATGATTTAATGAAACTTTTGCAATTCTTCGATAAATATAATCTTCAATCACTCAAGGTTTGTTTTTTTTCAACATTTTTTGTAGTTTTTTAATATAAATTTTTTTTCAGGATAAAACTGAATCTCATTTAATTGCTCAGATTTCTGCTGCAAATGTTTGTCGTTTAACAAATGCTTCAATTCTTTCAAATTCTTTGAAACTTAAAAAAGAATGTATGGAATTCATGGAAAAATGTGTTGCTTCAAAAACACCATTAAGTGATATTGAAATTCTTGATAAAGATATTGCTTTACAAATTCTTCAAAATTCTCTTTATGAAACTTTTTCAACTATTTAATACTGTTTTGTAAGAATTTTTTTCTTGTTTTTCATATTTTTACGTTTTTTTACTTAAAAATAAATACACACCTTTTTTCAATTTTCAAAGTAATTTTATGTGAATAGGCAAAGTATACAGTTTATTTGTACATAAAAGACATTTTTTGCAATTTTCGACTTTCTCTTCGGAATTTAAAAAAACTAAAAGTCCTCCGATGAGGCTAAAAATTGGTAGATAGACTAATTTCAGATTAGAGATCTCAAATTTAAATCCCATATGTCTCATTTTTATGAAAATTTTTCAACTATCACAGGCGGTAAATCACCAGAAATCAAAAAAAAAGTTATCTTGCTACAAATGATATATCATTCGACTCGTCTTGGCGAGAAGCATACTTTTATGCTTTTGTAGATAGAGCACATGGAATTTTAGAGATAAAAACATGTCTATGTAGTAACTCGTTTAAAGGTTTTTGGGGGCAGAAAATTGTTTTTAACTTTTTTGAATTCATTCAAGCATTCTTCTTTTTTTGCATATAAAGGAACACCTCTAATTACGTCACATTTCCTTTTCCATAAAAAAAAAGATTTCGTATTTTCAAGCAGATACAAAAAAGCATTGAATAGTTTCTTGTTTTTTTTTTTTTTATTTTTCGCTGAAATTACTTTAGACAAATTTTTTGTATTTACAACCTCAAAAAATGCAACTTTTTGAAGTTTTTGTGCTCCAAAAAATGTTGCCCACTTTTTTTTGCCCTCTTTAAAGAAACTCTGTTTTTTATTCATAACTTTTTTTTGTTGTTAAAAAATCACAGAACCGAAAACTAATTTTTTGAGAAATTTTTTAAAGCAAAAAAATATATGGATTGAATGTCACTTTTTTTGGGTCCAGGAATTTTACATTTTTTTTGTCAAAAAAATATATTTGTGTTTTACTATTTTCAGTTTCTTGAAAGTTGTCTTAAAAAGGTGAGAAATTTAGCACTTTTATTTTTTAAAAATGAAAGTGTCTAAAGTTTTAAAAAAGAAGAAGAAAGCGGTGTTTATTGTTTCTTTGTTTCAATATTTTTTTTGTCGTTGAAACCATAGTAATCATTTTTCTATGTGAATTTTTTGTGGTTTTTAAAGTGAGGGATAAAAACAACAGCAGATTTATTTGACTTGAAAAAGTGTGACAATTATATTTGAGTGATGCTGTTTCAAAACAACTTTGAAGCATGCGGTAAATTTTAAATTATTCTGGTTTTCACTATACAGAATTTGACTTCCAACATTTTTTTTAATGTTTTAGTGAATGTTAAAATCCCTGAAAAATGGTTTTGTGAGCTTTTTTAAAAACATAGCACGAGTCGACAAACTAAATTTAAGAAATGTGTTTTCCGCGCGGAACCAACTTTTTTGTCTTTTTTGCAAAAGCAATTTTTTCATCGTAAATGTTATAATCTTTATCATTTTTTTCGTAAAAAATATATGTTAAACCTCATGATTTGATTCTATTAATTTATGTTTTTCAATATGCTGATTAGATATTTGTTATCAATTTTTAAACATTGTAAGCAGTTTTGATCCATTTCAAAATAAAACAACGAAAACTTCGAACAGTATTTTTTACCACGAAATTTCTATTAAGCGCATTTTTATTTTTTAACAAAAAGTTTCATTTTTAAACCACCAAAAATAATATTATTTACAACATGTAATTTTTTTCTTTTACAAGTGTAAATTACTTTACAAATATAAAAAACAAATACACAAATTTTAAAGCATTTTTGTGTCACAATTTTAGTTTTTTATAAGTGGTACATTTAATTTCATTGATTGTATTAAAACGAGTGTGTTAAAGCATAAAAATGTAAGAGTATAAAGTGTTGGTTTTTTCTCTTTTTTATTTTACTTTTGTTTCCTGAAATTTTTATTACAAAAAAGAATCATTTGTTTGATTTGTAGAATTACATCATCAAGACAAAACCTAATTCGCGTTTTGATTTATTTAACTATTTTTTATACCCTTTTTACCATTTTTCTCATTAACAACAATTTTTTAGACAAATTAAGTATAGTTATGATATTTTGCCATTGTTATTTTGAAGCAATATTATAATTTTTTTTTTATTTCCGACTTACTGCAAAAAGGAGTTGAAAGAAAAAACAAGAAAAAATGTGGGCTGCGGCACTTTTGTAAGTTTTATATGTTTTGAAAGAATCTGTTTTTGACACATTTTACTTTGAAATGTCTCTCTATCTTTAACAAAAAGAAAAAAGACGTTGCATTTTTTCAAATACTGAAACGTAAAAGCCATTATCTAATGTTATTCAAATTTCTCAATTTTTATCCAGGTTTTACATACTCCTTCAACAAATTTTGTACAAAAAATATGTTTTTTCGACATTTTTGTGTCTCTTTCTTCACTATTTTGTTTTCTTAATTTTCTGTTATAAATTATCTAATATCCGTCATTTGTCTTTTATTATTTTTCAATTTTTAACAATTTCTCTTTCTTCTTTTCAAAATAATATCCTTTTTCTTAAAATATATATTGTCTTTTTGTAAGATTTATTTTTTCCGTTACAAATTTACAATTTTCACTTTTCAATTTCACTTCTGCCTTTTTTTCTGTCATTGCTCCGCCTCAATTTTTTCTTTTTCTTTCTTTCCCCCCTTTTTTTAAAAACAACGGCGGCAAAGAAAAAAGTGAAGAAGATTAAAGCTTTTAGAAAATAAAAAGATTTTTTTCCCGCGCTCAGGTTCCATGCTTTTTTTCTCAACAGCTTAATCCCTACTGAAAAGGAGCTCAAGTGTACCCCTTCTTCTTCTTTCTACAACTACTACAACAACAACATCATTTTTTAAAATATTATCTTACTATCTTGATGGCATTTTTATTTTTGTGCATTTTTTTTATTAAATTTTGAATGAAAAGTTAAGTGCCGCCTTGGCAACGCCTTCAATTACGCTATATTTCTTTTTTCTCTCTTAAAACGAAAATCTTTTTTCTTGAAAATTTATGCCTAAAAACAAATATAAACCTTTTCAAATAGAATCAAAAAAGAAGAAGGGATTTGAGATATATCCGTTGTTGACACAAGCTATGACAATCCGGATATATACAATCCGATTTTTGGCATCTTTTTTTGTAGGGAAAACAAAAAATTAATCTTTGGCATTTTTTTCATTTTTTACTATTTTTAACATTTTTGTATCTCCCATTAATGCCTTCCGCTTAATAATACATTTTTTTAATGTATAGAAATTAACGAGCCCCCACAGGTGGCAAAAAAGAAAAAAAGTATTTTTCCTTTCTCTTTTTTAGCGTTAGTTGAGTGACCGAGATTTTTGTGCTTTTTATAATTTATCCATAAAAACATTTATACTACGTAAAAAAAGGTGTAGTTTTTTCTTGTTATTTGCATTTTTTCGTGGCACTTTTTTTGCAATAAATTATGTCATAGATTTGAAAAAAAGCTATAATTAGCGCGGCCGTTGAAACAAAGAAAGAATGAAAAAGAGAGATAGCGTTGTTGAAAAAAAGGTTATGTAAGAATAAAAGAGTGCGAACAGGTTTGCTTTAGGGGTGCCTTGTTTGTTTCTTTTGTTTTTGGCATTTTTTTTGATGTTTGACATTTCTGCCGTCTGAAGATGATGTAGCCAATATAGGAAAAAAAGTTTGTTAGATCAATTTTTAAAACATTTCATTAATTATCACAAAAATAGTGAGAATTCGCAATACAAACTCACTATTTTTATGCAAATTTGTGAACGAAAAAAAAGCGAGGGGCGAAACTGCAGAAGTACCTTATAGTCATATTAAAAAAATTTGACTTTTCTGGAAACGTATATGTTTTGATCTCATGGACATCACTTTTTAAATTTTTTTCTAGGATTTATCGTTTTTTATTATTATTTTTATTAAAAATGATAAATTTTTATTAGCTCCCCAATTTTAGTTTTTCTTTAGGTTTTCGTTAAATTATATTAGAACTTGCATAAAATCTTTTAAAATTTCAATATCTTTTTTTTAAATTTTCGATTAATTCATTAATGATATTCCCAGGCTCAAACATGTTCGTTGCCGAAAAGGACGGAGGAAGAAAAGGAAAAAAGATGAGATTTTACTTTTTTTAAATATTCAAGACACTTCTCATTTCTTTTTTTTCACATGAAAAAAAATGAGTTATTACGCTTTAATAATTCTTATACATTCGTTAAAATGAGAGTTGAGCATTTAATTACGAAGTTGTTATTTTTTAAAAAAGAAGAAAAATGGAAAATTGAAGTTTTGCGTGTTTAACTTGTTTTTGAGAAAAAATTTAGCGTAAGTATATTATTTTTTTTATACTTCAAGTTGCATAGATATATTTATTACTCAAGAAGAATGCTATATTAAAAAACTATTTTGTATAATTTTTTAATATTGCATAATAGCTATTTTTGAGTTCATACAAAAACATTTTCCTTCCAAAAAACAATTACGGTTTACTAAAATTTCTTTAATCAGTGTTGCAGACGGCATTCCCATGGTCCGCATTTCTTTACTATTAGTTTTTGTTTTATTTCTGCTTAATACATTATTTAGTCAACTTGATATTTTAAGATCATAATCATTCCATTATCATTAATACTGACCTCAAAATTTAAAGAAATCTAGATGGGAAAAAGTGTTTAATGGCGCCTGCGCCAATAACGGATTTTTTGATTATTCTTTCTTGAAATTCAAAAAATGTAACAAAACTTTTTTTTGAATTAATTTGTAATGTGTTAAATATGTGTGTAGATCGGATACTAAATTTTTACATTGAAAGCCTTTCCTTTATTGCTTTTTTAACAGCGGCGTTTCCATTATCTTTAAAAAAAACAAATTTTTTACTAAATCCAAAAAAAATGGCTTATAGTTTTTTATAATGTGTATTATCCGTGTTTAGAAATAAAATATATTTAAAATAACTATTTTTTTAAAAACAGGATTTGCCGATTTTCATTTTTAAAATGCCATTCAAATTTAATCCTAAAATCCATCTATAAAAACATCTTCAATTTTGTAAAAATATACAGTATCCCAGAAAAGCTTCTTTTTGCTTATTTGTATCTTTTGTTTTTTTGCTATAAAAAAATTCTTCCAAAAATATTTATATAATTTTGAATTCAACGAATGTTAAATGCAGCAATTGTGGCAGGGTATGTTTTTTTTTCTTTCATATTTTTTTTATTTCTAAATCTTTGATTTAAAACAAATAAAAGTCATTCATGCGATCTCTTTTTTTATATTCTTTAAAAAAATGGCTTTTCTCTTTCTTTATTTTTGTCTTTAAAAAAATTTGTAGCTTTTCCTTTTCTTTTTATATTTAAAATTTGCAATCAAGCATTAATTAAAAATGCTCTTTTTTCCTATTTTTGATTTTTGAAAAGAAAAATAATGTTTTGTCATTTTTAATATTGAAATATTTTAAAAGTCATGTTTTCTTTGATTGAAAAAAATATTGCAAAACTTTTTGATGGTCAAAAATGGGGAATTTTTAGCATTTGTGTCTTCATCAAAAAAATCACAGTACCTTTTTTTATTTGATTTACCTGTTTTTTGTTTTGAAAATTTTAATTCAGCAAAAATAGAGATTTTATTTCTATTTTGACAGGGCCCAAAGTTTCGGGTCTAGCCCCAAAATTTTTTTTAATAAAAAATCTTAGCCCTTCGGGTTTTAAATTTTTTTCCAACTTTGCTTTGGTTCACTCTTTTCTCAATTTTTTTTAATATGAGGGCCCCGACGCTGCCCTTGCCCTTCCGCTCTTCCCCAGATGAACCTGATATTAGGGTTGGTCATTTACCGGTAAATTTGATCTTCGGTAAATTTACCGGTCGAATGCTAAATTTAGCAAAAAATGCCTCCAGATTCACCCAAATTTAGCTCAGAAATAACTTTAAAAGTCTAAAGGGTGCTTAATAATTGAATTTTAAGTGAAAATAACTTATTTCTGACCAACGAGATCATTTTTTGATTTTTCATTGTCCTATCAATACAATTCCAACCTTCAAAAACGCAAAAAAAGTGATTTTTATGAAAAATGAGCTAAATTTTTAGTATATCCGTCTCTGAAAAAATTTTTATGAAAATCAATTTTGGAAAATTTTCATCATTTTTCTAAAAATTTTCTCATTTGTCCTACACATAAATGCTTTTAATTTACCGGTAAATCAGCTCTCGTTAAATTTAACATCGACCACCCTACCGGATATTATCTCCTATTAAATTTCTTTTTTTTCTCCTTTCTATTCATTGCTTTTACTATTTTTATTTTAACATTTAAAAACCCAATTATTTTTAACCTAATAATTGTCTATAGTAAATTTGGTCATAAAAATAATACTTACAAATTATTGATTTTATGTGTATGTCAAAAAAGTACCCTTTAATTACTTATTTTTTACACAAATCTCTTTCTTGTACATTTCTTCCTTCGGCTTTTTGCCAATAAATAAAAAGCAAAAAAGAAAACAATAAACACAGTAAAAACTGAAAAAAAAATTTAGATGTGAGTCGTCTCTAACTAACTACAATTAACAAAGTAACTAACTTTTTTTGTACCCTCATTTTTTCTTCCTTCTTGTTTTCGCTTTCTTCTCTGTCTTTTTTACTCCCTTTTCTTTCTCTGTTAATATTGAGTTTGCGTGTTTCATAACCATTTTTTAAAATATTTTTATTTTATTTGGCAAAAATATAAGTTAACAACAATAAAAAATATGGTTGGAACAAAGTTCTCAAGAAAATATATAAAACACTTTGGGGTGAGCTCGTCGGCCGTCACTAAAAACCCCAATCTAATCCTAGTTCCAATCCAATCCAATAAAAATCAATCTAATCCAAATGCTTTTAAATTTAATAAATCAGATTTTTGCCAGATTCAATGATTCTGAAGACCAAAAAATTTTTAGAATAACATTTGGATTGGATTGGTTTTTAGTGGATTGGGTTGGGACTTGGACTGGATTAGGTTTAAGTGAGGGCCCAGCTTCTCTGATAATAAGGAACAAAAACTTTTATTGGTTTCAAAAAATCTGGTAAAATTTAATTACTTTCAGCAAATTCGAATAATCTTTTCTTAATCCAATCCTGAAAAAATTTACTTTATTAGAGCTTTTAATTGATTTTTTAAAAATTCTATTTAAATGAGGTGTTGCACCGCTAAAAAATTTTTTCTTACAACCGTGCTTCAAAAATTCTTATTTATACTCACTATCTTTTTTTCATTACACGCTCGCAAAAAAGTAAATGAAAAAAATATTGCTTTTCCCTGATTTTCAAGTTCGGTTAGAAGAAAAAATTTTTTATTGGTCCGATTCATCCTTTTAAAATTGGTAAAAACCTTCTCGAAAAAAACTCTTTTTTTCATTTTCAATAGTTAGAAAAAACCATTCTAAAATTTTCTATGCATTTTTTTGAGCCAAATTACAGTACTCTTATATAACTCATAAATTTCGAAATCGTGTTATAATTTTAATTTTTTGCTTTTTTTCTCCTTTCTAAATATATGTGTTTATGTTACAAATTAAAACACCTTTTTCTCTTTTTATTCTCAAAAAATCATTTCCTTTATGTCTCTCTTACTACTACTTTGTTTTAATGCCCATATGGTTTAAGTTAAATTTTATTTATCTCTTTTCTAACAACTTTTTTTTGCTAGCTAGCTCATTTACAACTTTCTTTTTTCTTCTTCCTTGAAGAAAAGAAGATGCCATTTTAAGTGTTTTTAGTTATGCATTACATAACTCAATTCCCAATGACAATTCTATCACTTTTTTTCTCCTTTTTTTCTTTCATTGTCGCACTTTTTTTTGGCATAGAAAAAAAACATAAATATATTTCTTTTTTATGACCATAAATTGAAAAAATGGGGCAAAGATACAAAGTGGAGAGTAATGTGATAGTTGGCATCTTCTTCTTCTTTTTTGTGGTAAAATTAAGGGCATATATTTTATTCTGGTTTTTAGCGAGAGATTTCAATTTGTGCCAAAGAAGAAGAAAAAGAAGATTTGTTTACAAAAGTGATTTATGAAAAGACAAATCTGCTAATTTGCTTCTTTTTTTGTTTTGGAGGAGAGCTTGTTCCATTAATGGTTTCTTGTAAAAAATGTATCAAGAGTTGTTTTTTTTCAAATTTAAATAAACTCTCTTTTTCCAATAAAAAAATTATACAAGTTTGATACTGTTGAGATATTTAGAATTATCCTATAATTTTTTTGTTCATCAAGGGGCAAAATTTCAATTCACACAAATTTTTTTCTTTTGCCATTTATAAAACTCTGCAAAAAAATTGTTTTCCCCGGTGAGGGAATATATTTGTTAGAAAGAACAATGCTTATACACCTGGTTTCCATTATTAAAGGGAGTGAAAGGTTTGATAAGTTTTTCTTTTGCCGTTTTTTTTCGAAAGTAATGATTTTGACTATCATGAGAAAAAAAAATAGAAAAAACCCTGATCGTCAGATTCATGCCATTTCGTAAAATACGTTAAAATGAAAAATGTATTAAAACTTTTTTCCGCTTTAACCAAAATTTTTATGAATTCCATAAATAACTCAAATCTATTAATTTTATTATTCCTTAATTTTTTCTTTTACCAAAAAAGTGTTCACACTGAAAAAGTTTCCAAACTTCTTTTATTCTATTGAAACATCCTTTTTTCTCATCTTCCCAATCTCTTCTTCTTTTTTGGTCTTCTTTAACTCCAATTTTAATCCAACAACATTTTTTAAACAATTATAATTTTTTAGCGGCGACAGACCGCTAGTCGGTCGCGGCGACATGTTCTTTCATGCAACACTTGCCCGGACTTTTATACAATCTTTAAGAGTCCGGGGTGATGATGATATTGTTGATCGATTAAATTATTATTATACTCCAATAATGTTAGCAATTTCATGTTTAATTATTAGCGCAAAACAGGTAATACTAAATTATCCAAATTTTTATCAACATAGCATTTGGGTTGAATTCAGTGGCTTTTAAAGTTAAAATTAATTTATAACAAAAAGTTTTTGAACCAAACACTTTTTACTCAAATTTTAAATTACCATTGTTATAAATGCACCTAAAAATTTGCATGAAAATGCGAATGTAAACTACAGTAACCTTATATATAATTGTTTATAACTATTTTATTTTTGCAGTATGGTGGTAAACCGATAGATTGTTGGACGACTCCACACAATGAAAAGACAAAAGAAGAATATATTGAATCATATTGTTGGATAACAAATACATATTGGGTTCCAATGTATGAAAATATTCCAGATGATCATACAGCTAGGGAGGGACAACAAATTGGCTATTATCAATGGGTTTGTTTTTTAGCTTTTCAGGTTTTAGGGTCTTGCAGCGAAAATTTTTTACTGAAAGTTTATCCAAATTTTCATGATTACGATTTAAATAAAGAAAAAGTTTTGTAAAATAAATCCAAAACAAATTTATGCAAATTTTTATTAACATAACATTTGGATTGGATTAGGATTTGATATATCCGATATCCTTTTTTATCTCATCCCATAAAATTTTTTAGGTTCCATTTATTCTAATCGCTGAAGCTTTAATGTTTTCACTGCCTTGCATTCTTTGGAGGCTATTAAATTCTCAATCAGGTTTAAATATTCAAAATGTCGTGGCTGCTTCGTGTGAAGCTCGAACAATTGTTGATCCACATGAAAGGGAAAAAGTTATTGAAGCGATTTCTGCTTCCGTGATTGATATCATAGATTTACAAGATCAACAAATAAAACCCCATCCAAGTTCATCATGGATGAGTCGAATAAAATTTAATAGGTGAGCTAAACAGAAATCAAAATTAAACGAAATTTCTGAAATGTTAAATTTGGCAAAAATAATTCAAAAATATTGATTCTGGGTACTTTCTTGTTTGGATAAGAAATCGAAATTTCGATTTTAATTCAATATTAAATTAATTTTTATCGGAATTAATTGAAATTAAAAAAATTTCGAGGTTTTTCACAACAAGAAAGTATCCAGAAACAATGTTTTCGAATTATATATGCCAAATTTCACATTTCAAGAATTTCGGTTAATTTTGATTTTCTATTTGTCATCAAATTGTTTTTAGTTTTCTAAATGGACATTATGTCACAATTTTATATGTATTTATTAAATTATGTTATACCACAAATATAATGGTACAATTTATGTTATTAAATGCTGCTTTAAAATCTTCAGAATACATGTTTTTTGGCTTTCAAGTTTTATCAGATCTTTTAAATGGAAAGCCATGGTCCGAATCAGGACATTTTCCACGGGTATCACTTTTTATAGATTAGATTATTGTAATGAAATACAAATATTTTTAGGTAACTTTATGTGATTTCGAAATTCGTCATCTTGCAAATCTCAATAGGTAAGCGCATTCTACGATAAAAACATTTTCCACCCGAGACCATTTTTAGATATACAGTACAATGTGCATTATTAATAAATATATTAAATGAAAAAGTTTTTGCATTTTTTTGGTGTTGGTATTTGTTGTTGGCAATTGTGACAACAATTTCAACATTATTTTGGATAACTTCAATAATATTTCCATCAGAAAGAATAGATTATATTTTAACTTTTATGCAAATTGCAGAATCATCTGATAAAAAACGACGGCAAAAACCTATCAATACTGATTCTCTAGATAGTAAAGAATCCTTTGAAGTTCCAGAATCTATGTTACTGGAAAAATTTGTTTTAGATTTTTTGAAATCTGATGGGGTAAGTAATTTTTGGAGCTTTATCATCATAGAAATTTTTTAACCAAACGCAGTCCAAAGTTGACCATTGAAAGGGAGCAATCATTCGTGTTAAGACCAATTCTGTGTTTGAACGCATCAAACAAAAATAGAAATTTTTGTTTTTTTTTGTTTGATATGTTCAAACACAGAATTGGTTTCAACACGAATGATTGCAAACCTTTCAGTCGCCAACTTTGAACTGATAATTTCTGTGGTGATGTCTTAAGTGGAGAGTTTCTGGTTCTGAAAAGAACTATGAAGTTTCAAAAAAGAAATTTATTTTAAATTTTTGAATAAATTTTTCAGGTATTTACACTTCGATTAATGGCAAATCATGCGGGTGAATTAATTGTTGTAAATGTTGTAAGAAATTTATGGCAAGAATTTCGGGATAGAAATTTGCATAAAATGGAAGATTTTTATCAACATCGAAAAAGTACATATAATTGCATTCAGCAGCAGCAACCTACATCTCTTCAACAACAACAAAGACTTCCACGAAATAGTGGTGGTGGTGGAAGATTTGTTGAAGTTCGATATAATTTAAAATCAAATCATTCAAGTATTTCGGAGCCGGTAATTGTTTCAAATCCTCATGTTACAAATACAATTTTAAGTGATTCATTAAATGAAAAAGCTATTAATAATTAATTAATTAATTAAATTATGTAAAAATATAGACAAATAAAAAGAGTTTATTTCAAAATAACAGTATTTTACAAAAAAAAATATAAAAAATTGCATAAAGTGATAAGAAAATCTGTGAATACAAGTAATACAGGACATTTATAAAAGAGAAAATGCCAAAAAAGGGGGATTGTAATAATTAGTTTACAAAAAAGGAAAGGAGGTTCGAATTACCTATTAAAAAGCAGTAACAATGATTTTGCGAAAGAGGATAACGATAGCTCTAATTTAAATGTTTTTCATCTGTCGTTGACTTCCCTAAAGCATTTTTGCATAAACATAAGAAAAGTAACAAATAAAAAAAAGTTGCAATTGATAAAGCTAATCTTGTTCAAATGACATTTTCCTTTCATTTCCATTCACATTCAAAGTTCAATTTTTCAGATTTTAAATCTAAAAACATGACATAGTTTCTCAATAACATTGCAAAATTTGATCTAAAATTATACAATAAAACTTCATAATTTTAGACTGATAAAGGGTGTTGCAATGTTTTTTGCTGCAAATTTTTTTGATTGTTCTTTTTTTAAAACTTATTTTATTGCATTTTTTAAAATTTCTAAAAAAAAGTATTTAGTTTTGTTTGATTTATCAAGAATCGAGAATAGCGTGAAATAAAGTAACAAAAAATATTCAAAATCTCAAAAATACAAAAATATTTTTTCTTAAAAGCATTACTAAAAATTTTTAATCAATACTTTAATAATTAATAAACGATTTATTCATAAAAAATCTACAACAGCACAATATATTTTCTGTAATACTGTAGCTTTTTTAATAATGCTAAAAAACACATTTTTAGCAATTTTAAAGGAAACTTTGTTTTTTTGCGAAGCTTTTGTCTTACAAAAAAACGTTCATTACAAAAAAATTAAAAATTAAATAAAAAAAGATTGCAAAGAAAAAACATAGAAATTCCATTTTTTAAACGACCTGACATTGATATTCAAGATCATTAATAAATGTTGTTGATTTTCTAGCATTTCTATTTCTAACCAAAAAACAAATATGTGCTTCGCAGAGAACAGTGACATTTGAAATGATTGAATTATTTGCAAATTTGCATACATTTGCATTTTTTATGGTTAATTTTGCATTGTGCACGCGCGATTCAAATGGCAGTGTTTCCACCATTTTTTTTCCAGTCAAAGGAAAATGCAAGAGAGTTTAATACTGTAAAAAATTAAACTTTTTTTATAATTTTAGTTTTTTATCCTATTATATGTAAAATTTTTCGTAGATTCCAAAAACTTCTGAGTATCATTTTCCTGCAAATAAATGAAAAATATAGGAGAAACCCGTATTTTTTTACGTTATTTTGAAAATGATGTATTACACAGTTTCAACAACCTTTTTGGGACCACACCTATTCGATGCAGAATTTTCTTCTGCATCGAATAGTATTTCCTTCCTACTAATCGAGAGTGTAATTTCGTTGGCGAAAACATGGTAACTCTCAATTAAAAGTGGCCATGTTTAGTATTAAAATAAAGATAAAATTATGAGGATAACAAAAATGTTAGCTGCTAAGTCCGAAATAAGAGTTATGATAAGGTTAAGGGGCCCTAAAGATCCAAAAAATAAATGGAGAATGAAAAAAAAAATGTAAATTGTGTTGAAGAATAAAGAAATGTGATTATGTGAATGAAAGAAAAAAAAAAAAATGATGAGAAAAAAATGTTATCTCATTCCTTTTGTGATTTGCGTAAGACACATTGATTATCAAAGGAGATGAGAAAACATTCATTTATGCATTCCAACTGCTTCTGCTGCGGTTGTTATTTCTTTTTTTTTGTTTTTGAGCTTTACGTTTTCGGCGGACGTATTGCGGTGATTTTAACCGGAGAAAGTGACTTTTAGCATTGTTAATAGTCACTTTAAATTTTGATAAAGCGCGGTTAGGAGGGCCCATTGATTTGGTTAATCCTTTCTTTGATATTTGATAATTTTTATAAAAGTTTTTACATATATAATATACACATTGGGTTGGGTTTAGCAATCTGTTTTGCATCCTTGATATTAGAAAAGAAAACGGATAAAGAGAAATATAACATTGATATTGGCTCTAAGACTATGGAAGACAGCCCCGGACCGGCTGGGTTCCTCTAGTTTAAAATTATCGCACAAGGCAGAACGCCGAAGTTTGCGTCTACGGCCAAGTGCTAGAGGCGCAGCCTATCAATCCTTCGTTCATTGGTTTGACTCCAACAATCGTAAATTTTTTAAAAAAAGAATTGCTTTTATTTTTGGATTCTCCATAGTCGAAAGCATATATGTACCAAAAATAAGCTCGATTGGAGATAAAAAATATTTTTGTGTCTTTGGTGGGGTTTGAACCTTTGAAAAACAAAATTTTTTTGCTGCAAAAAAAGTGTTTTTTGCGAACGCGACACGAAAATATTTATGAAGCAAGTGTGTTCCCCGGCTGAAAAATAAAACTTTTTCTAATTTTTCAACACTTAATTAAAAATTATTTTTAACACTTTTTTTTTTTTTCTTTTTTTTTTTTTATTTCCGTTGATTTTTTAACTGCTACCAAACTTATAACATTTGGCGACCTCTGAAAAAACCCTGCATATTGCTCGGTTAATTTCTTTTTACTAGCAACACCGTAACACTTTAATCTTTTTATCTAATTAACCGAAAAGGAATTCAAAAGAGAACTCAAAAATTACGCAAGTTATAACGATAGTGTTTCTTTTAATTGATTGTCAAAAATATAGTTTTGTGACCCTACCTTTGTTAACTGCTTTTAATGCTAAGCTTTTTTTGCATGCATCTTTCGCCATTTTTTGTTTTTAACTGATAAATGGCTTAATTTTATGATTTTATCAAAAGAACGAGTGTAAACTAAAAAGAAAATTTTTTACCAGAAGTCTTAAAAATGGCTCGTCCTAAGATTTCTAATGCTGTCAGTACAACTGGAATTCGGATAAAGGGAATACGAAAAGGGATTGCCAAAAAAGTACTTCGAAAGCCAAAACACGTGAATCATTTTCCTATAAAAATCGAAGACTCATTAAACTATTTTCCTGTAATGATTGAAGGATATGAAGAGGAATCCGAAAAACAAGTGTCTCCAAAATGCTTTAAGTTTACTGAATATCTCAAAATCGTAATCATTTGATATAATATTTTTTAATTTATTAACAAAAATTTATTTTTCAGGTCTTTTTTATTTTTAATTTTAGCACAATATTTTATTATAATTTAATCAGATTTATTTTGGCAGGTACAAATCTTCCTTTAAGCATTGCAACAAGTTTTACGTTCATTTTATTTTTGTTTGTGTTTTTTGGAAATTATTTCTTTCCATATAAATATAGAGCAGTGTTGGTGATGATAGCTGTATGTTTCGGAAGCACATTATCCCAAAAATATATATTTTTAGATAGCCAACTTTCTTGTTGAAATTCTTCTTTTCGTGGTATTTATTCTTATGGGTATGTCTAAATTAAAAATAATATTTTTCAAACGATTTACTATTTTTGCAGATTTTTCTATTGCATTTGTTGAAGCAGTTTATGTTATTGGGTCTGCATGTTATATTATTTTATCATTTTTAGCAAGCAAAAATAGACATATTCAATCTTTGCAAACTTCATTACTGCCGGTACAGAAGAAGCAGTCCTGGAATAATATAACGCCTCGTAAAATGATTCTTTTCATAATTCTTGATATTTGGATATTATATCCAATTTTTTTAAAGAATTAAAAATCTTTTTGAATCAATTTTTAATTCTTCCCAATCAAAAAATTTTGTACTTTTTTAACTTGTTTGAATTTCTTTTCACTATTTTATGAAAGAAATTTGTATTTGTAAAATAAATCATATTATTTTTAAGTTGCAAAAATGCAAAAAATTAACCGTTTTATATTTTTTTGTGAAAAGTAGACACTTTTTTTTACGTTTAAATAATATTTATTTACAAAAAATTTACAAAAAATAGTTTTTATATAAATAATGATATATATAATGAATAGATACTAAACAGTAATTTAAAATGTATACAATGCATTTTATTACAATGGTTCACCATCAAGTAGTAAAGGTCGTATTTCTTCGTATATTTCATGATTTTCTTTTTGAGTAACATAGATATAACATTTTAAAACGAGGAAAAGACCAATAAGGGAATATACAAGTTTTATAAAAAGAAAGAAAATTTGACTATCGACAAAATCTGTATCAGTTTCTAAAAAAATTTTTGTTAAACTTTTGAAAAAAATGGGATAAGGCTACGTTTTTCATAAGGCGGATAAGGAGGAAGTTGTAAAGATGTTACTTTAATAAAGCACAACATTTGACCTCCAAAAGTTGTGTCAGGATAATATGCTGCAAAGGTTAATGGTATTAAACAAAATTGAGAAAATATAAAAATGAACTAAAAAAGATTTTAATAGATTCGAAAAACACTTTTAGTTTACCATATAAGAAATAGCGGGAATAAAATACATTGATTTTGTTCTTTTAATCCCGTGTATGACTAAAGCTATCAAAATAATTTCGACACTATCGAAAAACATCGTATGCAATGTCCATAATAGTAAAGACCATGAAAACAACATAATAAATATACTCCTTAAAATCCAAGCAATATTAATTATTAAAGCAAAGACACAAAATATTGTTGTTCTCTTCTTGATATGGAAAGAAAATGACATAAATTTAGGAGCATTTTCTTCAAAGGGTGATGTCAATGTTAAAGCTGGTAACATCTAAAATGGTATAATTATATGTATTAGATGTAAAACGAGAATATTGTATCAAATTTTGAGGAGTGTATGATAAACACTATGGAAAATTTCAAGCGACAATCGGGGTTCTAAAAAAAATTTAAAGGAATGTGTTGCGACTCATACGAAAAGCTGCCAGGTTATATCAGGGAAAAGCGCGCGAAATTCAAAAAACACGTTGGAGCAAAAAAAAATTTTTTTTGCAAAAAAAAGTTTCAACGTATTTTTTGAAT
>JAQIXH010000047.1:0-29292 GCA_034700145.1 Panagrolaimus detritophagus
ATTACTAAATTTAATACATTAATGAATTTAGAGACAAATAAGTGTCACTACTTTGTGGTAATTATTAACAAAAAAAAAGTTAGTCGAATAAAACAAATGAGTAATCTTGTTATTGCTTTAAACTGTAACGTAACAATATAAAAGAACAGCATCATACAATAACACAAGGTTTACGTTTTATCATTATTCTTTTCAGTAATTTAATTAAATTACAAATACAAATTAGTTTTATAAATTGTTTAAATACATGCTGACTTTTTTTAAAGTTTTTTCCATTTTTTTGCAACTGAAACAATCTCTTTGCAGCGGCTGGGCATTGAACTTTTTCATAGTAAAAGGAGCGTCGCATGCAAACCTGCGACGCTCACAATTGCTCCAAAGACGTCACATGCATGGCGGCGCTTTTCCTTTGAAGTTTTTCAGTGCCATGAAAACCGAAAACGCTCTCCGGAGATGCTTCATCATTTTTTAGATCCTGGAATTAATAAAAAAATTTTTTTACCAAAGATCTTAGAAAATCTTAAGGTATCCAAATATATAAAAATTAATAGCCACACGCAAAATTTTTTTTTGGTTGTGGGTCCCTAGATACATTTTTTAGTTAGTTAAATATTATGTTTTATGAATGAATTCCAAATCTCTAAATGCTTGTCAAACAAGTTTTTTTGTTTAATACTCTAAAATATTCAAAATATATTTTTAACAAAAAAAAAGCTAGCCTTTGTTTTATAGCGAAAAATTAAAAATTTGACATTAGTTTTTTTGAAAAGAAACCTAACATAAGCTTCGAATAATAAAAAATATTAAATGTGTTGACGAAGAAAAACTGCGCACAAAAAAACCAAAAATATCAACAGAATCAACAAACATCGAACAAAAGCTAACAAGAGAGAGTCTTTTGGTCACTTTTTATTTTTACTATCGCAAAAGACTTTGAATATTTAAATTTTTAAAAAGTAATATATTTCCGGTACCAATAAAAACGATTAAACAAGAGCCTTGTCATTTTTTACTTCAATTTAAATAAACGATTACGGTGCAACAAATGAACATTATTAATAAAAAAAAAGTAAATTACGTCGTTCTTTTTGGCAGAAAGCAAAAAAAACAGTTCTAAATAATTTCTTTTTAGCTGTTTTTTAAGATGAAAAACATGGAAAGAAATTATTTTTTGCTTTGTTTTTTTCTTCATTTGTTTTGGTTATTTGCAATAACTTTCAAAATAAAATGACGAAAGCTGATATTCACTTCCACTTTTTAGATTAATAATGAGGAAAACTCCTTCATGTTTCAATTAATAAATTACTTTTATAGCTTGTAACATTTTATATTTTATGACAGAATTTAAAGTGTTATTATTGTTTATAAAATAAATTTTTTTGTCTACTGCTCTAAAATATTCAAAAAAAAAAGATGTTTCACATAAACTTTTTCACTACGTATAAAAAGTGTGACATCTGCGATCGAAAAGAAAAACATACATCCACTAAGTAAAAAATATGGGACGCGCTGACGAAAAAAAAACCATCGCAAAAACATTGCAAAAAGTAAAACATCAAAATATCAAAAAAATTCATTTTATTTCATTTATTAATCGACGCTTTTTTGTGTTTTTGAATATTTAACACATTTGTTATTTTTCTGAATTGAAAAAGAAAAGCGTTCCTGAATTTAGAGCACTTATCTTTTTCATCATCCTGAATTAATACTGTTCAAACTTATGGACCATTAATTATGTAAAAATAAAATTTTATCAATACTTAACCAAAAATGCGAATTATAGCATTTACGGTTACGAAATAATAAAAAAAATCGAAGAATTATTGATTTTATTCTTCAAATATTGAAAATTCATAAACTTTAATCCCAAAAATTATAATAATAAAATTTAAAACAAATTCGTAAAAATTTTGGTGAACGGGCAAAAAAAAAAGACAAAAAAAACCGGACAAAAAGAAAACAATTTTAAGTGCCGGACAAAAAGAAAACGGACAAAAAGAAAACGGACAAGAAAAAAAGCGGATAAAAATAAAGCGGATAAAAATAAAGCGGACAAAAAGAAAGCCAGAAATACATTAAGCACATTTTTTGAATGCTATTTATTTTTCCTCGTTAATTTACTGATTGTTTGTCACGTAAATACTTTATAGAATTTATATTATTCTTTTTAAAAATATTTTTAGTTCTAGTTGAAATATCTTCTATTGATATTTTTTTAAGATCTAATTCATTATCTTATTTTGTGTCAGTGGATTTTAAAAAATATTTGTCTAAAATATCTCTTTAATTTTTATAAATAAAATAAAATCTGAATTTGCATTTTAGAAAAAGATGACACATTTCTTTTATTGTTTGTGTTGTTAAAAAACGCGTGCAACGTCTTTTTTTTGTGCTTTCTTCTTTTTTTGTTTCAATTTTTATTTGGCCATTTTCGTGTATAGATTTTTGATCGGTTCTTTTTATTGATCTTCAACTTTACTCGATTGTCACCTTTTTTTCTCATTGATTCGCACTTTTTTAATTTTATTAAAAAAAAATATTTTCACCTCAAAATTTTTTTTTTACCTTTACTTTGCCCCTTTTAAAAAGTTTCTGGTTGCCCTTCTTAAAAGTAAAATTGCACAATAAAAGAAAAATATCAAAAAAATAAACTTTGAAGAAAAAAGTGCTTTGTAAAAAAATGAAGGCATGTTTTGAAATCCATTATTCAAAGCAAAAATCAAATGTTTTTGTCTACAGCAAAAAATATACACAGTTTGTATTTCATTTCTTTTAAATAGCGTGAAAAAAAGCTTTGAATATTTGAATTTGTTTAAATAAAAGTTTTCTAATACAAACAATTTTAAAAAAGTAATTAAATAAGAACTTCATCTTTTTTCCCATGATGGCTTCAGGTAACGAAATATGGAAGAAATGAACATTTTTAATTCAAAAAATTAAAAAAGTCTTTCTTTTTTGTACAAAGAAGTGAATGCGATTTTCAGAAATTAAGTTTTTTACTGTTTATTTTTTATTCGATACTTTTGAATTATCAACAACAATTTCAAAAAAAGGGTATCGACTTATTTTTTTGCAATTTTTTAAATTAATAACGATGAAAGATTTTCAGGCTTGCAAACTTAAAAGTTTCCAAAATATTACATTTTTTAAAAAAAAGGGACACATTCTAATTGTTTGACTAATAACGTTTTTTTGATAAATAATCTGAAAAGTTCAAAAAATATTTTTCGCAAAAAAATAAAAGCTGCTTGTGTTTAATAATGAAAAACAAAAAAACTGAACATCGTCATTTGAAAATAAAACCAAAAGAACCATCCAGCGATAAAAATTGCGAAACGTTTTTTAAGAAATGAAGCTGCGAAAAAAACAGGAAAAAAAAGAATAGAAAAAATAACACATCTAAAAACGTCAATAAACTTCGAATAAAAGCGAACGATAGAGTGTTTTTCAAAAAACTTTGAATATTTAAATTTATACAAAGTAATACATTTCTGATACAATAATTTTTAAGAAAAATGATCAAAGAAGAGCCTAATTATTTTTTCCTGTATACTGGAAATTAAATCTAAACATTATAAAAAATAAATTATGCCATCCCATTCGACAGAAAATAAAAAACAACAGTTTTCAATGATTTCGGTTTAACTGTTTATTATTCTGCAGAACAACAAAAAAAATCATTTTTTTTATTATTTTGGTTATTTGCAATAAATTTCAATTGAACGGACAAAAGCTGATACCACTTTAACTTTTTAATATTATATAATGAAGAAAAAATTTTTGTTTTACATTTAGCAAATTGATTTTTTAGTTTGTAAAGTATTATATAGTGGAACCTCAATTTTACACCCCTCGATTTTACGTTTACCTCGATTTTGACTGTATTTTATGAATGAATTATAAATAATATAATTGTTTGTCAAATAATTTTTCCTATTAAATACTCTAAAAAATTCAAAAAATATTTTTCGTAAATATAAAAAGTGCTTTTTTTATTTTTTGTTAAATGGAATGCCATAATTTACTTTTTATAATGTTCTGTATTGAAAATATCATCTATTTTTTAGAGTATTGGAAAAATAATTAGGCTCTTATTTGATCATTTTTTATATCTATTACTTTGTATAAATTTAAATATTCAAATCATGGACCATTAATTATGTAAAAATAAAAATTTATCAATACTATATATGAGAAACTTTTTATTGCATTTATGGTTAAGAAATAATAAAAAAACTGTAATATTATTGATTTTGTTTTTTTAAATATTGAAAATTCACGAACTATAATTCGTTATAATCATAGTACTAATATTTGTGCAAATTTTCCGTAAAAATTTTGTGTCAGTGATAAAAGATTTTATAAAATATTTGTCTGAAGTATCTCTTCTAATATTATTTTAAATAAAATGGAACACTTTAAAAATTGACTCATTTTTTTATTGTATGTGTTTTTAAAACAAGATTATACACGCACGCCATCTTTTTTTATGTTTTGTTCGTCTTTTATTTCATTTTGTTTGGCCATTTTTGCGATAAAAATAGATTTTTGATCGGTTATTTTTATAGATTTTCAACGTCAGTCAATTGTTTATTTCTTTCTTATTGTTTCCTTCTTTTCTGTTTACAATAAAATTTTTTCCTTTTCTCTAAAAAAGTTCTTTGCATATTTTTGAAAACTTTAAAAAAGTTTTTATTCTATCGTTTTTTAAAAATTTCTTGTATGACATCGAATGTCACTTGTAAAAAATCTGAAATGGAAAACAAAGATAAAAAACTTACTTTTGTAATTGGAGATTTAAGTAAATATTCTGAAATGATAATGGAAATGTTAATTTATGAATATTCGCAAGAAGCACCAATTACAAAAGCAATTGGTGCAAAACCGGACGAAATAAAAGATTTATGTTTGGAAGCCTGTAAAGAATCAATTAATTCTCCGGTTTCAATTTTGGCATTTTTGGGAGAAAAATGTGTTGGATGGGTTTTAAATTATATTAAAACAGATATCAAAGAATGTTCGGAAGATCCAAATTTAAGTTTTAAAAATGATTTTACAGAAAGTAAGTTTCAACAATAAAATAAATTAAAAGCGCTCTAATTTTAGAAATTGCAAATAAAGGATATGATAATTCAAAAGCTAACAAAATTGCTGTAATCGGTGATGAAATTACAAGGAATTTTTCGTATTATATTCCAAATTGCAAAAAACTTTTTGTTCTTCCGGATTTTGGAGGGTTAGTTTTTATCGATTTCTGAACAAAATTGCAAAATTATTGTTTATCTAAATTTTTTATCAACGTTTGAATTATTATTTTTTACATACGCAGGCATAAGAAAAACCAATAAAATCAAAATTGCCTAAACAATTTTTGTTTTTAGAAAAGGAATTGCAACAAAATTAACTGAAAAATCTATTGAACTTGCTAAAGAAAATCAATGTGATTATATTATGTCTGTTCCATCAAATATTAAATCTGCACATATTTTTACAAAAGTAAAATTTTTATTTTAACAATAAATATGAAAAGCCATAATTATAGTTCGGATTTGAATTAGTTCGGGAAATTCCATTCGAAACGTTTCAAGAAAATGGACAATCATTTGTGAAAAATTTGGGTGATGGAAATAAAAGTACTCGATTAATGTTTTTAAAGATTTTTTAAAAATTTGTATTGCAAAAAATTTGATTTTTAATTAAAAAAATTAATAATCAACGTTTAAAACGATTTTTTTAAACTCAAAAATGTAAATTTTTTTCATTCGTCTAGTGTTTTTGTTTCATTTTTCGTTTTTATACAAGCGTTACAGGAATGCAATAAAGAGAATAATTTAAAAAATATTTTTTTATTTTATGACTTCTAAGAATGTGACTTTGCATATATTATTTTAATTAAAAAATGAAAAACAACATTCAAGTACAAAAAAGTTTGTATGCAACAAAATTTTGGCCTTTAAAAAAGAATGCATGATTGCACCTGGCTTTTTTTAGAGCCATAAAATCTGTGGGAAATTTTAATAAAAAAATATATTTTCTTTCTACTTTTTTTCAGACTTTATTAATCTCTAAAACTGTATTCAAAAATGAAATATAACATTTCGGAAATTGTTGATTTCAATTTTGTTACAATTTTTCAATATTATAGTTTGATTACTTTTGCCATTACAGTTGTCATGGAAGTTTTTTATGCATTTATAGTTTTTCTTACGACAACAAAAAAGATGAATTTTTTTCGAATTTTAACATTTTTATATATTTTTGAATGCATTTTTGCGGAATTTATTATGCTTTGTTGGAAGCCTTTTCGATTGGTGCCATTTACTGTAATATATCCAGTTGGAATATTGGCTCCAATGTCTTCTGCCATGTCTGCAACTTTAGCTGCAGCATTTATTGTTTGTCATGCATTAATTATTGAAACTTTGACGGTAATAGTCGTGGAAAGACATTTTCGGATTGTATCAATTGGAAATTTGAATGTAAATAAACATCGAATATGGGTTTATTCTGCAATGATTGTTACATTTGTTATTACTGCAATACCATTCTTTATTTTTGTTTTGATGGATATGAATGAAGAAAGAGTGGAAATAATGCTTCGAGAAGGAATTGAAAATATTGATTTGATTTTGAAGTGGCAGCCATCGCTGTATTTGTTGCATTTTAGGTACGTGGAAAAGAAGTGATAGGGTTTTAGAAAGCTAAACATCAAAACCAAAAAGAGAGTGGATTGCGTGCAAGCTGCAACAAAAGAACCACTCTTTTTGGAAAAAAGAAGTCACAAAAGTGGCTTTTTTGTTGCAACTTGCACGCAAGCTTACCATGTGCACTCTAGGGTTGTCAAAGGAAAATTCCCGATTTTTACGGGAAATGAATCTGATTTCCCGGGATTTTGAGTATATTAGTACCGAAATTTTTCATTGTTTTTTTAAATTATCTTAGTGGATATAGACTATTTTAGCTTTTAAAACAATTGAACCATATGACAGTAGTTTAAAAAGAGGGTACCTACTCTCAATTCATGTTTTAAAAAAAATTCAAATCATAAAAAATTCTATGAGTTAAATAATTCATGACAGCAAAATCATAGTTTACGGGAAATTTCCCTTAAGGAGAAAAACTTTGATATTTTTTTTACCAAAATCCATGTTTCAATTTCAGCTTCAATATTCCACTTATTGCACTTTTGTTTAATGCAATCTTCTATGTTTCACTCCGAATTGGAGTTTTTTTCGTCGTTTTACGAGAAAATTACAAATTTATCAAAGATCACAATCGAAATACTTCTGAAAAAACGAAAAAACAATTTATGCTAATGTTTCAATCAACAATGACACAATTTTTTACAACCTTATTTTTTGCAATTTTTGCAGCTGGTTGGGCTTTTGCATTTTTTATTAAAAGTAATACAAATGCCATCAAAATTATGCCACAAATATTTCTAGGAATTGTTATTACATATCCAATTTTTGATGTTATTATTGTTGTTACGGTGGTTAAAGGATACCGAAATACTTTAAAGAAAATATTCAATGCAATCAAAAATGGAAATAAAAAGCAGATATCTGTGTTTGGATTTGTTTCAGCACAAACTCATACTTATCGAGATTCAAGAAGAGCAACTGTTTTTTAATGTTAGTATTTTATGATTTTTTTTTGAGGCAAGCAAAAATTAGATAAATAAAAGCAGCTGAAAAAGTTGAATTTGATGAAAAATACAATTTTTCCCATTTCTCAAAGTACAATTTACAATACTCATATATCAACACTTTTTGTGTCACGTGTTATTTTTACGTTTTGTGAATTTTTATATTTTTGGTTTTATTAATTACATTTAAACTCTTTTTTATTATGTACGACATTTTTTGCCGGGTTTTTCCTTTTTTTTGATTAAATACAACAACTTTCAAATAAATGTATAAAAACTAACATCATTTCTACTTTTAACATTAATAATGACAAGAAGTTTATCATTGAAATGTTATTAAATCATTATATTTTATAAAGGAATTATAAATATTCTTTTAATTTTTTTGTTAAATACTCTGAAACATTCAAAACATATTTTTCACATAAAAAAAAGTTTCCCATGTTTAAATATTTAAAAGAAAAACTTTGAAAAAATATTGGACGTGTTGACGATAAAAAATAGCGCAAAAATCGAAGAAAAAACACAAGATATCAAAAAAATCAATAAACAACGAAAAAACTAAAAAAGCGAAGAAAAGTCTTTTTTTTTCATTTTTCGTTTTATTAATCAATCGCTACTTTTTTCTTGCTTTTTGAACCTTTTATATTATAATGTTATTAAATCGTATTTTTACGAGTTTAAAAAGGAACATTTCGAAATAATGTGAATATTTCTTGTTTTCGTCAGCAAGATCTTCTGGTTTGAAATCATTATATATGTATAAACAAAAATGTATTAATACAAAATACAAAACCCTTTTAATTACATTAATAGTTACAAAATAATAGAAAAAAAAGTTTTACTTTCGTTTCGTTTCACAGCCGCTAATGTCAAGTTTGAAACCTTCGTACTTTCACGAAAGTACATGAAAAAGTTTACAAGGGAAACTTCTTTTTTTGATACTAAAATATATTTTTTTAACAATAATCCATTAATTAAGCCAAAAAAAATGAATTATAATTTTACTTACTGTTTTAAACTCTTTGAAATCATTTTTCCATTATTATAAACTTTTTTTACTGGACTTTTACAAATTTTTATTGTAATGTTTTACGCGAGTAATAATTTGCAAATTGTTTTTCACCATTATCGAATTCTTAGCTTAATTTATTACTTTTCTGCTTTGTTTCAAATTATTTCTTCATTTTTTTGATTAACGAAATTTTGTCTATGATTTGACGAACATATAATATTACTTTATAAATTTTGTGCATAAAGGTTTTCGTGATTCAACTTCAGTGATCACGAATGTAGTTTGTTTTAAAACGAGATTTTCAACTTTGAGAGAATCAACCAAGCTGTGCCAAAAAAAATTTCATAGTCTATTAAAATTCCAAAATATTTCAAAATTTACAAATTTCGGATCAGAAAATCAAAAAATGAAGTTCGTTTTTTGATCATGTATAGTTTTAAATCAGTTTAAATAAAAAATGGTGACAATAATAGCTGAATTCGATTGATAACTGTAATTTTTGGTGAACGTTAATTTTAAAGAAGCAAATCATTTTTTCAAGAAAAAATATAAAGAGAAAACAAAAAATTCAAAATAAAAAGAGCACAAATAACATTTGTTGGAGAAAAAGAAAAGGGAAAACTTCTTTTTAGATCGAACGACGCGTTTTTATTTAAAAAAAATGAAAGCTGTGAATTCTAAAACAAGCCTTTTTTTTGCAAAAGCATCATTTATCGCTGTGCACCCGATTTTTTTCAATAACAAAAAAAGAAATGTCTGACTTGTAAAAGGTTGAATGAATAGAATGATGTGTAGAAAAAAGTGTTGTAAAAATCGATAATTTTCGGCACCATTTCATTACAAAAAAAAGAATGAAGAAGAATACTTTCCGCGAAAAATACATGTGTCTAAAAACGAGCAGATGTAATTTTTAAAAGTTTACAATCTTTTTTTGCAAAATACCAGTTTTTACGTTTAACGTTATTTTATAATTTTTGAATTTTTAATTTTAGAAAAACCTTTTTTCGTGAAACAAATCTGTTTTATTACAAAATTACACAACAAAAAAATGCTTATTTTTATATACAAAAAACTGAGGATTATGCCTCAAAGCATTAATAAAACACTTCAAAACATTAATAAAAAAACAGTGTGAGTTACTCTTATCACCTGATAAAAGAATGAAAGTGCGGCACTGCTCAAACTGTGTAAAAATATTTATTTTTTGCAAATTATTGTAAGAAAAAAAACTGTATAAATTTTATATTTCACTTTTTTTTTGAATTGCATATTTATTTTGACTTTTTTCATGTATAAATTTTTTTGTAACATTTTTTCAGAAGTGATAATTTGTTTAGAATTTAGGAAAAATTCTACACAAACTAGCAGTTCTGAAAAAATATTACAGAAAAATTTCGCCTGAGAAAATCCATTCAAGAAAAATTTTACACAAATTATCACTTCTGAAAAAAATAATACAGCAAAATTAATACAAGAAAAAAGTCAAAATAAATATACAACGCTCGTCGATACTTAGATTCCAACGCATGCGCATGTCAAGTGCGCGCAACATACAGGGCAACTAAAACAGAATGATAATTTATCAACTTTTTTTTTCAATAACTGCGTATTGACGCATGCTCTAAAATCAAAGTATCGACGGGTATTGTATAATACAGAAAAAAATGTACTACACAAAATAAATATTTTTACATAATTTGAGCAGTGCCGAAAGTGCAGGCTTTTTTCGTTTTAATTAAAAAAAATAAAAGGTTTTTGGAAATATGGTTTTAATTACAAAATAAAGACGGTAATCAAGAAATTCAGTTAATGCTTCCAAAACAGTTTTTGTTGGACGTAATTGAAAATATAAATTTTTTTCTGTGTTTACTATTTCAAATGCAAAAAAATATAAAATATTGAAAAAAAAAACGATAAAAATAAATTTATCTGCCTATTATTGCTGCGATTTTGCAAAAAAAAATTTATCTGCTTGTTTTTTAGAAACAGAAAATTCACTGAAATAACTTGTAATAAAACGTGCCTTTGTGAAAAAAATTGCATCGTAAATTCAGCAGTTTTTTGTGTTCCGCCAAACAAATTTAATATTAAATAAAATAAACGTCCAAGATTGAATCACATTTTTTAAATATTTGACTTCATTTTTTAAAGTATGAAATTTTTTGTAATAGATTTCTTTTGTATTTAAGAAAATGCATCAGAAAAAAATTAAACATTTTAAGGTAAAACGAGATAATTATATCACTATTTAATATTTCAAATGACGCAATTACTTTCTTTTATTTTGTACATTTATCCATTTTTTTACTGTCATCACATAAAAATAAGGTGCAACGTTTTTAAAAAAACCCAAGTTTGTAAAACCTTATGTTCTTGTTTTGTAATGGAGTTTTTAAACTACATTAGAAAAAAAAGCTTAATCATTTTTACAAATGATTGCAAAAATTTAATTTTGACAAAAAACATGAGAAAATGGAAAATAAATACAAAGCATCGCATGCGAAACCAACGAAATTTCCAGCTCTTTTTAATAATGAATATATAGTTTGCAGTAAATGACCTGAATGTGTGTAACAAACATTAATATTTCCTTATTTGTCAATTTTCTTCAACTAAATTAAATGCAATGCTTTTGAAAAATGAGCCAAAAACTGATCGCACTTTTTCTGGCTTTTTTTTAAGAAAAACTTTTGGATTTTTTGTTTTACAATAAAAATTAACCACCGAAAAATTATTTTTTTTAGAAACATAAAGCAAAAATGCGATAATAATAAAAAAAAATTTACAAAAATTAGTTGACACTAATTCTTTTTAATTAATAGTGACATTTCGAAAAATACACGTATTATTAAAAAAGTATTCACAAAATGTTAATCTATAATTGGCAATTTATGTATTTAAGTTTAAAATTTGTTTTACACAAGAAACATAATTTATTGATACAACCAAACTTCTTCAATCAAAAGTCTAACACAAACAATTTGAAACAAAGAAACAATGTAAAAAATTAAAGAAAGAATTCGATAACGTTGTAAAACAATTTCAAAATTATTAAAATAAAATTCAGCATTCATTGGAATAATAGCCCAATGAAGCAAACAAACAAAGCATAAAAGAACGATAAGTTGTATTGGAATTGTATACATAATTATGTTAATTAATGGAAAAATTATTTCAACTTCATCACAAATTGTTCCATAGCTTTTAATTTCTTCTTGAATCTTTCGAGTTAATTCATGTTTAATTAAAATATATTCAATAATTTTGGCAATGGAATCAAAATCACTTGTCCAGAATTTACATTCCTTGAATTTTTGAATAAATTGAGAAATCTAGAAAAAAATATTTTTATAAACAAAGTTTTTTTTGAAAAAACAAAACTTACTGGGGTCAAAAATAGTAAGGGGTGGGAGGTTTCCCTGAGAGGTTCTCAAAAAATCTCATTTTTCCTAGTATGAATTTAATTTTTTACCTTAAATTTGGCACAAAGGGGTGGGAGCTCTACCAAACCTCCCAAAGGCAGTTGCGGCACTGACTTAGTCAGGATACGACCGTGCCATATATATGCGCACAAACATCAATCTTTAGTTCAGAAATTACAAAAAAGATCGCGCTAAACAAAGGCACTTCTGAATTACTCAAGTGCCTTTTTTTGGTTGCTTGGTCAACTTAGTCAGGATACGAAAAAAGGGATCATTATTGGCTGACCAATATTAATCAATCATAACATAAATTGGTATTTTATATTGATTTGTCCTAAAAGTAATGAGTGGCTAAAGCATAACTAAAATATTTTTTATCATTCGTTAAAAAATTTTCGTTAGTTTAAAAACTGAAATTGTAAAGAAAAGAATTTAAATCATAATTTCAACTATATTTTAAACTTTGTTTGTAACTTTTCTGTTATTCAAAAAAGACATTCTCTGACTTTTTCAAAGAAAAAAGAATAAGTAATTTTTTAAGACAGAAACGAGCTTTGAATTAGATTTTGTGAATATTTTAAAAAACCTGTTTTTCATTTTGTCAGTCACAGCGTAGTTAATAATATGAAAAAAGATTGATAGAAACAACAAATCTCTTTTAAATAATGTTCATATGTGTAAACCATCTTATAAGCTAACTGCTCTTTTTTAAACCAAAAAAATTGTTGCTTAAATATTATTAATATAATTTTGGGATTAAAGTTTATGAATTTTAAATATCTGAAAAACGAATTCAATAATATTTCGGTTTTTTTTTTTATTTTTTCGTAATCATAAATGCAATAATTCGTCATTTTATTTTCATTTATGGTTACATATTGATAAATTTTTATATTATTACATAATTAATGGTCCATCACTTCGAGCATTATTAATTCTTGTTGATGAAAAAGAGAAATTCTCTAAATTCAGGAACGCTTTTTTTTATTTCAGAAAAATGACGAAAGTATTAAATATTCAATGAACAAAAAAATGTCGATTAATAAATAAAAGAAAATGAATTTTTTTGATTGTTTTACTTTTTGCAATTTAAATGGGCAATAAGGTGCAATAGCAAAAATTAACCGTTACTGAAATCGAAAAAGTTTTAGTGAGGTTTTTGTTTATGATTCTCAGGTATTGCAAAAAACGCAAAAATTTCGCTTAAGTTTTTAAAGTGATTTCCTTTCATTCACTCTCTGCTTTTCGTAAAGAATGTCGTTTTAATTTAAATTCCCTTTGCTGAATGATAATGAACTTAAAAAACTGATTACCAGAGAAGAGTGCGAAATAAAAAAAATTTGGATGCAACAAATGAAAACAGGGAATGGAAGCTTCGGATTGATTTCTTCTGTGTCAATAGATGGAAAGCCTTTCTTTACACATTTAACTTTCGAAGAAGATAGAGATTAACTTTGGCACTCCTTAAATAATATCAGCAAGCAAGCGTTTTTTATTCCACACTTTTTCAGTCAAAGAAGTCAAAAAGTGTTATTTGTAATCAACGTGCCTCTTTGCTTTTTGTTGAGAAAAAATGAAAGCTAATCTGTTGACAAAAAAATGAATACACCGTTTCGATATTTGAGTGTATGTTTTTAGTTTTTTTAAGGATATTTGGAAACTTTTTTCATTCCTTTTTCAACGTCGTCTTTCCCGTTATTATTTGTCCCCTTTAATTTAACCCTTTAAATATTAATATCTTTAAAATTGACAAAATCAATAAAAAAAATTAAAAAATAATGAACGTTTCTTTCGTAACCTAAATTTAATCAGGTGCTTTATGTTATATATATGTTACCAATGATTTTGAGGACCAATCAATGCTGTTGACCTGATTTTGTGGTCGCAAAAATTTATTAATTGTTAACAATGGAGCTCAAAATTAGCTAGCTGATTTTGGGGACAAAAAATTTTTTAATTTAAAAATGTAAAAAAAAAAAAACAAAATGTAAAAATATAAAAAAATCAAAAACAATTATTTATTGCAGTAATCCCTTTGATTATGACATCGACTATTGCAAAGTCTTCCTTTTTTGCATTTGCATCTTTTGGTTTGACATTTCATCAAGCAATCACAATGAACATGTCCTTGTCCTCCAACAACGGAATCAGCAGCAGCAGCAGTTCGGATTGAAGAGATTTCAGCAGTATCTGGAACTTCAGATGCATCCATGAGTTTTTCAGTTACAGGTTCAATTTGATTCCGAGCAAATAAGCGAGAAAATCGTCCATGTTTTGTTCCAACGCGATAAAGATCATTTTGCGTCCTCAACCTCATTAGAACCCCCTTCTGCTCCTTCAAAAAAAAGCAACAAGGTTAGCACCTTCAGCATCATCGGAAAGGAATCTTCGACCAAAATGAATTTCATAAGGCGATAAATGCTGAATGAATTAATTGTTATTAACAGTTATTCATTCTCTGAATTTGTAGTTCAAACCTTTTCATTTTCTAAATTTTTAGTTCACACCTTTTCAATTGCTTTGTCCTAAAAAATTTCGTCCTCAAAATCAGCTAGCTAATTTTGAGCTCCATTGTTAATAATTAATAAATTTTTGCGACCACAAAATCAGCTAGCCGTCCTCAGAACGGGCTAGCCGTCCTCAAAATCAGCTAGCCGCCCTCAGGATCGTTTGGTCCTCAAAATCAGCGGTAACATATATGTATTTAAAGTGTTATTTTTAGTTAAAATCTGTTTACTCATTAACATTTAGTGGTCCTGCTAGTATTATTTTATCTCAAACAGAATGGAAGATCCGGGAGAAAAGCGTAAGTCACGAAAATTCAATAATTCAATAATTTTCATACATTAACAAATTATAGAAGTTGATGTCAGAAAACAATATTCTGGAACGACATATATATTAGTTCAAAAACTGAAATTGTAAAGAAAAGAAAAGTTTTTTGATCTTTCTTAAACTCTTAGTTGATTTTTCTTTGGTTATATAAATCATGGAAAATATTTTTGTAGGTTAAAATTTTACTCTTTAAACATACTTCTTCTCTTTATATTTTTATAGGAACAAGAATGTAACTTTGAAATGAAATGGATTATTCCACGTTCAAAATTTGAAGCAGTAGAAAATCTTGATTATTGTAAATCTGATATTTTTAAAGCTGCAATTCCGGGTGTAACTTTTGCTCTAAGATTGTATCCAAAAGGAGATGAAAATTTTATTGGAAAAACTAATTTTTACTTGGCTCTCAACAAAGGAATGATGGAATCCGTTCATTGCAATTATAGAATATCAATAAAATCTGTAGCATGTTCAAAAAATTATATTCATAATTTTGTATATTCTTCTACTTACGGAGGATCATTTGCAGATAAAAAAGAATTTGAAAATCCTGCAGTATTTTGCAACAATAATCTTATTGTTGAACTTGAAGGAACAATGAAAGGTACTGGGCTTAAAATTGATAAGAAAAAACATGTTCCATTAATTCAAACTTTGGCTGATAGATGTGATATGGATGTTACCTTGCATACAGCGGATCAAGAAATTAAGGTAATAAAAATGTTGTAAAAATTAGTTTTTTTATATTTGTATTTTTAGGTTCATAAATACGTTTTAACTAATCGCTCTCAAGTTTTTACAAAAATGCTTGAAAGCATGGAAGATGAATTTATTAAGCTCCCTGAGTTTTCAACTTTTGTTGTTAAATCTGTAATTGATTTTTGTTATGGAAAAGATATCAAAAGCCTTATCAATCTTAAAAATGCCATTGAATTTCTTGGTTTTTCTGATAAATTTAAAATGGAAGATTTAAAGGTTTGCTCATTGCGAAAATAATCCCATACAAATATTCCTTTAAATTTTAGAATAATATCGAAGAATATTTAATCCACCAAATATCAGATGAAAATGTTTGTCAACTTTCAAGTAAATCCTTTGAATTTAATGCAAAACATCTTCGAGAATGCTGCATTTGTTTTTTGCTTTTAAAAAAACCTGATGAAATTTCAAATATTTTAAATTGGGAAATTTTGGATAAAGAAATCTGCCAAGAAATTGTTCAACGTGCTTTGACATTTGTTTCAAAAAATTGTTTTTGATTTTTTTTTCTAAACAAACTTTTGGCGTTTGTCGAATCAAATTTTTATTTATATCTTATATTAATATATTTCATTTTTTTGTATTGTATTGTATAAAAAAATAAAAATCAGTTTTTCTAGAAAATTTTGTCATAAACAAGCGACTTTGAAAATTGGGAGATTTTGGGAGATTTGAAGGAGATCTCGAGGGAGTTTGTGTCATTAAGGATGGAAAGGGCCCAAATTTTTTGACTTTTTCCAGGAGCCCGAAAAATTTTTTGAAAATCAAAAAGTTCATTTTTTTAATTTTTTTTATCATTTACAAATAAAATCGTTGCATTTCAAGTAAAAACAGCTGTAATTCATCGAATTATGGTTAATGTGAAATTTTTTATATTAAAAATCAAAAGTTTAGCCTTAAATTAGCTCCAGTTTTTCCATTATTTACGAAAAGCTGACAAGCAGACTCCTTCAAGCATTTTTTTTAGAGCTTTCAAGCAGACTCGACCCGGCAAAAGTTTTTGAAAAAATGAGCCTTGAAAACACTATTTTCTTCAAAAATGCTTAAAATGTACAAAAAAACCCAGTGCCGCAACGCAACCGAAATTTAAGGGGGTGCCATTCCATATAAAAGTTCAAAAAATCTCATTTAACCTAGTAGGAATTTTAACTTTGTGTGGAAATTTGGACCCCAAAGGGGGTGCCATGGCACCCACGGCACCCCCCCCCCCCCCTATGTTGCGGCACTGACAAAACCCTTTTTTATAAAAATCTTCTTTGAAAATGCAATTCCCGGTTTTTTTATAGAACTAAAAAGAGATGTAAAGTGCTCTGCCAACGTTTTTTCCGTTTTTAAGGTATTTTGCAATTTTTTTTTTGCCTTTCCGCTTTAGAAATGGATTTGGCATACGCCACTTTATAAATCTCATTGTTGGCAGTAAATTGATTAAATCGATGTTATTATAAAGTCACCTAATTTTCCTTTTTCCGTTTAAAGTAGATGGTATAATTTTAAATCAGTTTAGATTAATAATGGCAGCTTTCTTTCTGTATTCTTCTTGATAAATGTTATGTTTGATGAACGTTAATGTTAGAAAAGCAAATCATTTATTCATGAAAAAATTATAACAGAAAACAAATAAAAAATTCAAAATCATTTGAACGGATACACGTTTATATTGAAATTAAAAACAAACTTTTAATTTTCAAAGAGATTATCTTTGAAAAAAAAAACATAAATGCGTTTTTGCAAGCTGTCTTCTTTCAATGGAAAATGTTAGCGTTCAATATTGTGTATAACTTTTCAATATTTTGTAAATATTTTTTATTAATTTGAAATAGGTTTTGTTAAATGCAAAATACTACAGCATAAAGTTTTGAAGCTTTCTGAAAAACAAATAATGGGCCATGTCAACATTATTAATGAAAAGTTATTTTATTGATCCAATTATTCCCTTTTTTTAAATTTGAAGTCAAAAACAGCCATAATTCAAAAATGCACAATGAATCACTAAAAATTTTTCTAAATCCGTTTTAAATAATTTTTCAAGAAATTTCCTACCAGAATTGTCTCCTGAGTAATATTTATCTTTAAACACCTATTCGCAACATTTTTTCGAAAATTTGACATTTATATGAATAAAAGACCAATATTATTGGATTATTTTAAAATCAAATCAAACAAACTTATAAAAACGAAAATTTGAAAGCAGAATTCAGTTCTTTTTAAAAATGTGTTTATAATTTTTTTGTTGAAGATCTCTTATGTCTAAATAAAGAAGAACTCAAAAATTCTATTTAAAAAGTAATTAATGAAAAAAAAATCACTGTTCAAAAATAAAGAACATAATATTCAAAAAAATTTAAAAGCACTTTGGTGCAAAACTCGGCGGAAAACTAAATACGAATCACCAGGGAAAGTGTTTTTGTGTAATGTATTTCTTTAAAAATTAAAACAGAAACAAAAAAACAATATTATACATCATTGGAAAAGGAAAAAACATTTAAAGTTTGAACGAAGAAAAGATTTTTGGTTTTTAACCTTTTCCTTTTTTTGCAACCAAGCATTCGCAGGCGATAAACTTTTTGCTTGCATTTATTGATTTTTTTAAAAAAAATGTAAAAAAGCATTCTTTAAAAGCAGTGCTTTCTTTTATCATGTTTTTTTTCTTTAATGTGATTCATTTTTTTGAAAATTTGATTTAATGTATTCAAAAGTCATCAACAACTTGTAATTGATTATTTTTTTGTAAAATTGTGCAAAAAAATTTGGATTTTCTAAAAATCAATTACACAATATCAAGGTCAAAAGGAACATTATTGAGTTTAAAAATATTAAGATATACAAGTCGTTTACAATTTATCTGAATCATAAAAAAGTGGTTATTCACAAACGTTTTTAATATTACAGAATATTCCTTACTTGCTACAAAAATTTTTGTGTAAAATATCACGAGAATTTTTAAAAAAACCCAAAAGTAAGAAAAAATTACAATTTGGATGATGAATGAACAGAAAGTCCGCCATCAACAAAAATCATTTGTCCAGTCATATACGAAGCTTTATCAGATGCCATAAAAATTAAAAATTCTGCCATTTCTTCTGGAGTTCCAAATCGTCGAAGTGGAATTAAATCAATATATTGCTTTTTTGCCTACAAATTTTTTTTTAACTCCAAAAGTGACCATTTAATTAAAAAACAAACTTTGTCAACCATTTCTTTTGGACCTCTACCTCGATAAAAAATTGAAGTATCTGTTGCACCAGGATTTAAGTTATTAATTCGAATGCCTTTTGGAGCAAGAATATTTGCATAATTTCTTGTGAAATGATCCAAACCAGCTTTGGCACTACAATAAAATGCCATTCCTGGAGATGTTTTTTGTGATCCAACACTTGAAACATTGATAATATTGCCTTTGGTTTTTACGAGATGTGGAATTGCAAGTTCTGTTAGGGCAATTGGGCTAAAATAATTTTTTTAAAAATTTAATGATACAGATTAAATTTACGCTCGTAAATTCAAATCCAAACAATAATCCAAATTTTCCATTGATCTATGATTTCTTTCATCATCTTTCGTTCCACCAGCATTGTTAATTAAAACATCAATCCTTCCAAAAGTTTTAACCGTTTCATTAATCAATAATTTTTGAACTTCTGAATCCGTGATAGATCCTTTTACAGAAAGAATTCGTTCTTTTGCAATTCCAGCTTCAAGAATTAAATCCATTGTTTTCTTAAGTCCATCTTCAGATCTTCCATGAATTGTTACAGAAGCACCGGATTTTGCAAATAATATTGCAGCGGATTGTCCAATTCCTGATGAACTTCCCGTATTTATTACAACTTTTCCAGAAAAATCAATTGAGGACATTTTTCACCTCTAATAAAAATTGATTTGAAGGAGAATTTATTTTATTTTGGTTACAATGAAAACTATAAATTGTGTAGTTTTATGTCTAATCAGGTGCGATTGCAGTTTTTTGTCAGCATAAAAGTACAATTCGTTATCTATTTTTTTTCTCTTCCAGTTAAAAGATGCATTTAATTTATACATTATCTTGCACGAGGATTGCATGGGTTCAAAATTATGGATTTTATGGCGACGTCACTTTTGGATGTCACCTTCTGATAATTAATGATCAAAGACTCTAATTTTTGTACAATTTTTCAAATTTTACAAAATTTATATGCAAACTTTTTTTTTTAAAAATCTATTTAACGAATCAAAAAAATTATTGCTCAAAAAATTCAAATATCAATCAAAACTGACGAAAATACTGCAGCAAAAAACGTTCTAATATTGAAAAATTTCAACATCCTTTCATTCAATGCAAACGTTTTAGTCCAAAAAACTTACAAATGCCTTTCAAAAAAGTACTCTTTGAACAACGAAAAAACGAATGAAAAGAATGGTGTATCTTGTTTTTTTTTTTCGATCGATTAAAACGTTCTTTATGTTAAAATATAGCAAAATTTGTGTTTACGTTTTGAATATTTCGATTTATGGTTTTCATAAAAAGTGATAAACTTGCATTACATTTCTTTTATTACTAAATTTTCACAGTTACATTAATACTAATTTAAAGAAAGAATTAAGAAACTCAAACAATAAATGTTTATAAAAAGTTTTCGTTACCTAACTTCATATAACATTAGTTATTTGTAGCTGTTTTAACATTTATTAAGCGTTTGCCGCGTCTGTAAATGGGTTGTTTATCCATGTTTACAGAATCCTTTTTTCAACAAAATGTCAAGAATAATCTAATATTTTTTTCTAATAATTCACAAATTTATTTTATTCCTATTACTCAAATATATCATCGGATTTTTTTATTCAAATATATAATACAAAACACATTTTAAGGCTGAAACTACCAATTTAGCCATAAAAATACTGTAACAGTTGTACTTTTAAATGTAAAAAAATGTGGGGTTAATAAATTAAAAAGCACTGGAGTTCTTGAAAAAAATTTTCAATGACTAACTTAAGCATTAAAATACACTTGCTTCTGAAAAACCAGGAACTTTCTAACATTTACAGGTGCTAATTTGAACATTTTTATAAATTCGAATGCTCAAGAACTTTTTTTTACAATGTGTAGGTAGTATTTATTTTCCATCACCTGCCATTTTGTAAAATTACGCCCCTCTCAAAACTTTTTTGATATTAATATAAAATAAAAATTTATTGCTGTATTTTTATTAGTCTTATAAAAAAAAGGTTCCTTTTTATAAAATTTTATTACAAAAATTGTGATGATTGGAAATAATATTGTAATTCCGCATTCATGGCATCTTGTCAATGAAAGTTTTATAATTGGAATAAAGCCTGATATTTCCATTCATCAAAATATCATGATTTTTTTGCTTCTCTCTGTTCCATCAATTGCAATACCAATGGATTGTATGCTAATTTATTTGTTATTTTTTTCATCGAAAAGATCCAAATACACTAATGTCTTTTATAAGCTTATCCTTGCATTTACTTTGGTTGTAATGTATTGGTCATGGTATTTCTTTTATCAGGGAATGTGTCAACTTCTTGGCTATAGCTTGTTTGGAGAACTTGGAAATGTCATAGTTGCTTCTGTTGCACAATATCTCTTTTATGTATGTATGAATATGAATTTATTGCTTGCATTTAATCGATTTTCGGCTGTTGTTTTTGGTCATAAACATGAACATATCTTTTCAACCTTCAATGGAATTTTATATATTGCGATAATTTATGCTGGATCTGCAATTATGAATATTCCTGGATTTATGTTTTTAAGCAAATATGTAAGTTTTGAAAGGATAATATCAAAAAAAATATATACCGTCTTTCAGTATCCTGAACTTGGCACATTCAATTATTTCTATATGCCATCACAAAAATTTTTGAAAATTTCAATTTTCATCGAAATGGCAGCTGTTTACGCTGTTCATTTAGCAATTTTCGTGTTGTAAGTTTTTGAACTTTAAAAGTTTACGTATGAAAACAATTATTTTTTAGATATGGTTGGTCATATATGACATATAGAAAAATGAAAAGTTTAACTGTTCAGCATAAACGTGAAAGACGGTTACTTTTTCAAGCAATTATTTCTGGAAGTCCATGCTTTATTTTAATGACATGTCATCATTTAATTCATTTTCCACTTTTGGAAGTTTTAGCCGGAGAATTATGTGTTGGAATTGATCCAATTATTTATATGTGGTTTAACAAAGAAATTCGAACAGATTTTTTGAAATTAGTGGCATTAAAAGGTTTACAAAACGTTTTAATTCTAATTCTGTTTACAATACCACAAATGCTACACCATCAGTTCCAAATCAAGAATAAAAGTTTTATCATATCTTTTTATGGGCATTTTTATTGTTTTTTTATTTCATAAACATTAGGTTATAAAACTTTAGTATTTAAAAAGCATTAACGTTTTTTGTATTACAAACCTCACTAAATGTTGCAAGCTTTAATACTTTTTCCCATTTTCTAAATAAAAATATGAAAATGCTTTTTTGCATATATCTATTTTTAACGTTATCGAATTTTTACTTTAATTTTTTATATTGTTTCATTATTTCATTGTATTTGTGTAAAACTTTTGATTGAAGAAGTTTGGTCTTTGTATTAATAAATTGTCTTTTTTATTATAAAATTATTATTTATCTTTGCATGACAACTTTTAAAAGAATAAATTTTCTTGTCGCAATGTCACTATTAATTCAAAGATATTTATATTTATATTGTTTTATCCATCCGTAGTGTTTTTTAATACATGATTTTCGGTTGATTAACTATTATGATAACCTTCTTTTTGCTTAAAAGAATGATTTCTTTCAAAAAATAAAAAATTCAAAATTTTTTCTTTCATTTTGTAAAAATATCAAAAACAAGAATAAGCAATTTTTATCATGCTTGCTTTTTTTTGCAAATTCGATTTCGTTGAAGAAAACTGAGTATTTCGAAACACATGTTCGATTTTTATTTCAGCCATAAAAACGGCGCATTGGTTTTTTTTTTCAAAGCTGAGTTTTTTGTTGCATACATTTTTTAGAGATGACTTTCTTTGTGTTTTACTAAAAAGAGAATAACGAAAAAACCAATAATGTCAAAGTTTATTTTCTTTTTGAACATTTTTCAAAAATCAAACAGATTTATTTAATATATTTTTTGTAATATATTTATTGAGAACATGTGTTTCGAAATATTCAGTTTTCTTCAACAAAATCGAATTTGCAAAAAGAGGAGAAATAAATATTTAATTGCAATTGTAAATTTTTAACTTTTTTTAAAGTAATTATTATAAATTTTATTGTCACTCTTTCAACTACTTTTTTTACATTAAAACATTAAAAACTGGCATAAAAAACAGCAAAAATGCAAAAAAAAGCAGCCACAAATAAAGAAAAACTGAAAAGAGCCGTTTTTATGTGCTTGTTGTACACACAAAAAAAGACGGACATGATGTCTTTGTATTATAGCTTGAATGAATCGACGAAATAAAAAATGGTTTTAAATAAGTTTTTTTCTCTCTAAGAAATAATCTTTGAATCACAAAACTATTGAAAAAAAATTTCGAAAATAATGCGATCGGCTGCAGACTTTTTTGTTGTAAGCATTAAATCTGTTTTGTACTTGTACAACACTGATTCGAAATGTTTTTTTGGAAAAAAAATTGCAGAAATTTTTTTATAAAGAAAATGTGGATATTGTTTAAAATCGATTTCATAAAAATTAGATCCTTTTTGTGCTTTTGAATTTTTTATATTTTTAATTTCAAATTGTTTACAAAATTTTTGTTTTTAAACATTTTTATTGCAACTATTTATTGAATATGCGTTCTACCAAATTTTTAAGAGCATTAATTAAGACTTACTTCAACTAAATTCGTTACTGTAAGTATTTTATGAACTTTTAATAAATAACAAAAGTTTTTTATTATATGTTCTCAGAATCAACATTAGCAAATAAGTAATGTTTAATGGAAGTGTTACAATATTAACAGATTTTTAAAAATGCTTTAAAGTTTTGACGTATTTTATTTTCTTTTAAGAAATATATGCATTTGATGGAACCGAAATCGATTCCAGAAAAAAGAGGAACCAAGATAAACTGTTAGAGAATAATAATATGTGAAAAACATATATGATCTATTCGAACCAATAAATTTCTTATTATTGATTGGGAATGATCTTGTGGTGTATTAATAGATATTGTTTTCCAGGTTTCAATAATTTAGACATAATAATTATAATAGTTCTTTCACCTTTTTTTTAATCATTATATCTTACTAAAATATTTAAAAAAGAAAAAAATGCTGTATTTAAAACACACGAAACGCAACCGAAAAAACAGTAAAAACGAAAGGAATTATTTTTGGATGCTTTTTCGCTGATGTTATTATTATTATTATTATAGAAAAATATAGACGCGATGTTTTTGTCTGATTTTCTTATTCATGTTACGAACAAAAAAGACAAACATCTTGTGGCCGTTCTGCATAAAAATGAAAACTCTTATTCTTTTTAATTTTTAAATAATCCTAAAAAACAAAAATGAATATATTTATTACTAAAAAATTTGATGATAACTTTGTTACAAATTTTTTAAATGACATAAAAAATTATACAGTATTTTTTTTGATAATTCTAAAATCCGCACGAGCATAATAATCAATGGTCCAAAAATTTTGGACACATGTTTCGTTGTTATTTTACACAATAAAAAATATGGTTTTTATAATGTTGAAATCAAATTTTTTAAAAGTTTCTTCTAAAGGCAAGATTGTCAATGAATAGTCATTTTTTTGTGTGATTTATTAATTCTGTTTTGTTTTCACAACGTTAATGTACTTCCTTGTTTAATTTTTAAAATGACGAAATATTCCATTTGAGAAAGTAAGCTTTAACTTTATAACACATTTCACTGTTAAAAAAAGTAAGCTTTAATGAAAATTTTATTTATACAATATTATTTTTAATCATTACAACTTTAGTAATAAAATGTCATAAAAAGGAACTTTCTTTTATTAAACTAATAAAAATACAGCAGTAAATTTTTATTTTATATTTAGAGACGTGCAGAGACAATTTTCGACTTTACGTTTTTTTGAAGTGACAATTCAGCGTCACGTTTCGGCAGGCTAATTTTTATTTTATCTGACGCAGAAAAAATTCTGCATCTGATAGGCACATTTTCAAATCGCGGAATGAATGGGCAAAAAATTCGGCAGAAAAAATAAAGGTATTTTGATTTTTTCTTTATCAGTTATCATTTTTATCAGCATTTAATCTAATAATTTTTTTTACCAAATCGTATTTATATTAAGATTTTGCACTTTTTGGTACCAAAATCATGTTTTTTGCACAACTTTGAAAAACGGTGCACATTCCTATTTATATTAATACCTAAAAGGTTTTGAGAGGGGTGTAATTTGACAAAATGACAGGTGATGGAAAATAAATAATAACACATTGTAAAAAAAGTAACTCTGTTCTTCAACATTCACATTTATAAAATTGTTCAAATTAGCACCTGTAAATGTTAGAAAGTTCCTGGTTTTTCAGAAACCAAGTGTGTTTTAATGCTTATATCACATTGCACTTTAAAAAAAGTAAGCTTTAATGAAAATTTTATAGCAAATAGAAAAAAATTGTGAAATATTAAAAGAAAACCAGTATACGAAAGCAAAATCATCAAAAAAAGGGGAAAAAGAAAAAACGTGTTTTTGAAAAATTAATAAACGATGAGAAAAATTAAGTGACAGACTTGTTTTTGTTTTAACTTGATTCAAGTTCGAAAGCAGTGTTTGCAAAAAATTGCAGTTTTTTAAATTTGTAATTTTTCGAAAAAAAAGTGTTTCAGAATTTTTAATCATCAAAAGATTAGAATTCCCCAGCACACATTATGTTTTTAAAGATTTTTTTCCATTTCTTTTTTTTAAATATTGGATCTTCAAGACGATAAAGTGGTTGTCAAAAGTATGATGACAAAAATTTCATTATGAACACTTCGTATCTTTGTGTTACTCAATTTAGCTAAATGATTTTGTTTGAATACAGTTAAATATTCAAAAAATATTTCTGAAAAGAAAAACTATTGCCGACTAATTTTGCGATAGGAAAAAGTTTTAAAAAAATCGATGACCAAACAACTAAAAAAATGTTGGTAAATTTTTGAAAATAGTGTATGAAAAACAGACGAATGCGTTTTTATGCTTTTTTGTATTTGGAATAAATGTCAGTGTTCAATGCTTTCATCAGTTTTTTAAATATTTGAAAATATTTTTTTAAATTTGTTTTGAAATTTAGTTTTTTTGATTACAAAATCGTAAGAAACTATTATATTTATTAGAAAAAAATTATGAAAATTATCATGTTTTGCCTTTGAATACATTATTAAATATAAGGATATCGGTTTCGTCTAATTAGTTTTTCTGAAGTAAAAAAGAAATCCCAAAAAATACATTTCTTAAAAACACAAGCTTTACTTAGGCATGACAAAAATTGCAGTAACATTTGTACCAATCTTATTTTTCTTTTTAAACATTAAATTCAACATTTCTTTTCGAATCTGTTTATTGGTTAACAAAATGAACCAAGCTGGTGACAAACATGCGACATCAGTTGTGGCATTTTGTGTTGAAAAATAAAATTGTTGAAATCGTTCTGGATCAATGATAAGCAAAACCTAAAATTTTTTCACAGCGTTTTTTTAACAACTTTTTTTACAGAAGCTATAAAATATATTACTAACATTGCAAACTGTTAAATAAACTTCTGTAATAAATATTAGCATACTGTAAATTAGCATGGCGTAATCTTGTGACGAAATTTTTACAACATTTGCATTTTTGTAATATTTGAATTTAAAGATTGAAAGAATTACGTAAATATTCATAAAAAATGATAATGAAGAAGTTATAACAATTTCAAATGTGCCAATATAAAATGGCTGCCACCAAGAAAATCGATACATATCCGTTATCACAATATTTATCCCTTCCATGCCCGGAATAAGAGGTGTAATATTTTTTATTCCGTTGAATGGCAAAGACCATGCAAAAATTAATGACCCAAAAATGCAAATTTTTAGGATTAAAGAAACATATCGATTCCAAAAATGAATGTAATTTGTTCCAAACGCAAAAATTGTCCATCGATTAAAAGCTATTACAACATTGTAAATATGTGAGGCAGCAAAGGTATAATATGAAAAAGAAAAAAGAAGAATATATCCCCAATGTTCGGAAGGCCAAGTTTTAAAAGATGAAAATAATAATGAAATTCTAAAGAATCGAAATATTGTATAAAAAGAAATGTAATGAATGACGTAATTTAATGCAGAAAATTTTAATAAAGTATAAATTGGGGAACTGAAATTAGTTTTTACGTGACTAAATGAAGTAATATACAGTATTAAACAGTACACTGTAAGTGATGGCAATATGTAAATTAATTCATATATATTTTGATAATCTTTCAATGCCATTTTTTCTTTAAAAATGTAGTATTAAAAAAAATTTCGGTAAGGTCAAATTTAATAAAACTTAAAATAAGTTTTCTAGCCAGTAAAACTTCAAAGACCCTAATAACCAAATTTGCCACATTGGCATTTCTTATAATGCATAAATAACTTTATTTTATGGAAAGTGTAACAAAATTAACTTAATGTTTTTTTAATAGTATTATATTATTAAATAGAAACACATTTATAAAAATGTAAGTTAAAACATTTTTTGAGAACTTTTCATTGCAATTTTTCTTTAAAGATAAAGTATGTGAAAAAACTTAAGATTCAGTAAAGTAAAATTTAAATGAAAAATTTTAGTATTTGCTTTATGTGGTGTAATAAAATCCAATAAAAACAATTTAAATAATGTACTTATTGGATTATATCTGCTACAAACAATGCTTTTATCATAATTTTCAGTTAATTATACGTGTTTGTTTATTCCTGATATAACATTAGTATATTAAAATAACATGGCTAAAAAATTCAAAAACAGAAACAAATAAAAATCACAAAAAGAATGCTAAAAAACTGACGCATTTCGTCACCATTTTATTTTTTCCCCTAAAAACTTTTTAATGCAAAATGTCAATCGAATAAAAAGATGTCTGAAAAAAGATGAAATTTTTTTGCAAGCTTATTTTTTCGTTAAAAAATATTGTCTTCTTTCAACATTTGTTTTCGCTTTTAAATATTTTATGATTTTGTTTAAACAAATTTTAAATAGTTTTTATTACGAAAGTATACATGATACAATTTTATAAATATTTCCTGAAATATTATTCCACATTATTAAATACAAAGATTTCAGGTTAATCCAATCACTTATTTATATTTTTAATTTGTAATTCTATCAACGAAAAAAAAGCAGGTTGCAAGAAACTACTTTATAAATGAATTGTTCCGTATTTTAAAGCTTTTCGGTGATTTTTTTTGTGTTTTAATAAATTATACTACAGCGTTAGCTCTTTTGTTTTGACCTTTTTTTGCTGTCATTGAATTCGGCTCTATTATAAGACTATATTTTTATCTGCACATTTATGATCTTCTTCAGGGATTTGTTGTCATATTGCTCTTGTTTCAATAAAGAGATTTGTGTTTTGAAAATTTTTTTAAAATAAAGTTTTGTAAACAAGAAAAATTCGTTAAACATTGATTTAAACAAAAAATTAGAAAACATTTTTTTGCCATAATTTGTTTTCTATTTCGACGTTTTTCTAACCCATGTTTAAACGACTTAAAAACTGTTTACAAAAAATACTGCTGCGAATGTCGATTATAGGTAATTAAGACGTCACCTATTTCTAATCATAAACTGTTTTTCTTTAGAATGCGTACAATCATGTATGTAAAATTATTATTGCCAAAGTTCAGAAATTTTAGATATAAAAGGAGTACAAAGAATAAGTTAAGATTTTCGCTTACAGAATTCCAACATTAATAATATATTTGTTGCATGCGTAAAGCCGCATTTTTTCGATTCTCCATCATTATGACGGACATTTTTTGTATTAATGAAAACCTTTGCTTATCCTTTTTGTAAATATTTTTCCATATAATGCATTTCAAACTCAAATGTCTTGTTATTTTTTGAAAAATTTAATTGTTCATTACTCTCTAATTATTTTTTTGTTCTGTAGCTTCAGAAACTAACATAAAGATGATACATCATTTTTTGAGAAACAACAGGATAAGGAAGAAGAATTGTAATTTCCTGCTTTTTTAGTATCAGTTTCCTTTTAATTTGACTTTAAGTCGATTTAAAAAGCAAAAAAGAGTCATATGAATTTAATTTCAAAAATAAACCAACGGTAGTTTTTAAATTTTATTCGAAAGAACAAGTAATTAACAGATAATTATATACTTTAGTTGAACAAAAATTATGACAAAGTAAGAAAAAAATAGTATTCTTAAATTTATCATGTAAATGTTTTTTTGTGAAAGATAAAAGCAACCAAAAAATCTAACTTGTTTAATTTTAATTTTTTTATAATAATGGATTGGTCTCAGTTTTACAATATTTTAGTACTTTTATATTTAATAATGCAATTATTATTGGGTTTATTTATGTTTTACAAAACATTTCAAATTTTAAGATCAAAAAACCTTTTTAAAAAAGCAACTCCAACAAT
>JAQIXH010000048.1:0-28875 GCA_034700145.1 Panagrolaimus detritophagus
ACAATTTAAAAATACGAGAAATATATGAGATATTTCGCGACATTCCAGTCTAACGAAAAAAAGACGGAACAAGTCTGTGTGTTTCAAAGAAAAAAAGTATAGCCAAATTATGTTTGCTTGCAACTCTCATTTACGTGATCTCTAGACTTATGGCTGTTTGTTATTTATTCTTCAACGTTGAAGGAAGAAAGTTTGTTGTCATTTTTTACTTTATCAACAAGGAAAAAATCGGCAAAAATATAATATCAAGACAAAAGGAAGGAAGGAGGAAAAAGAGGGTTGGAAACTTTTTTTATTATAGCATCATTTATATAAAAAAACGTAAAAAATAATAAATTAAATAAGAAACAAAAAAAATATTTGTTTAATGATTAAAAGAAAGAATAAAGCTCCACCTTTTGCACTTTGTCAAAAATAATAGAATCTCAAGCCTTTAAATACTTTTAACCTATTTTTGTTGGAGCAAAGTTAAACATTTATATTAAAGGTTTATTCCTGATTTCTGTTAAAAAGTTTTTTGTTATTTTTTTTGGAAAAACTTGTTTTTTATTTGCATTTTTTTTTGTTAAAAGTGTCATTCCTTTTTTTCTTTAAAGCATTCATTTCACCTTTCATCTCTTTTTTGCTAATTACTTATTTGATTTCTTTTTGAACATTATGAAGTTTCTTGTATCTTTTCTTTGCCTCATTTATTTATGTCATGCAAGCGTTGTAAGACTTCCATTTAAGGTTAGTTTTGTTTTTTGATTGTTGTTTTTTTAGTTCTTTGAGCTACCGTATCCATTTTTTATGACCTTTCCCATTTTAAATTAATCTTTTATCTTTTAGCCACCACAAGAAGTTTTAAAGAATGAAGTTAATGAAAGAATTGATTCACAAACGGGAAATACAGTACATGTTTCAATATATATGGAAGCACAATGTCCAGATACTTCAAGATTTATTAAACGTCAACTAATTCCAACATGGCAAAGACTACGCTCTACTGGAAGAGTTGAATTTAATATTGTACCATTTGGTAAAGCTCGATGTGAACCAGTTGGTGATAATGATTTCAAGTAAGGCATTTTTAGCAGCTTTAATCTTCTATATAACTTTTTTTAGATGTGAATGCCAACATGGAAATGATGAATGTGAATTGAATCAATTAATGAATTGTGCCATTCATGAATTTGGCACTCCAGACCAATACATTCCAATTATTGGTTGTATTCAAGGCTCTGATAATCTTGAAAGTGCAATGAAAAAATGTATTCAAAATGGAAATTATCGACAATATGAAACACGATTAAATGAATGTGCAAATGGTCCTCGAGGGAGACACCTTCTTGCACTGAGTGGACAAAAAACTGCTGCTCTTACTCCAGCATTATCATTTGTTCCATGGGTTGTACTTGAAGATAAACGAAATGTTGATGCATTTTATGCACTTGAAGAAAATGTTTGTAATCGACTTGAACCTCGTCCAGATGAATGTCAACCTATTTCTGGTGTACCAAATCGTCGAGCTTAATTTATATATTTCAAATCTCAAAATTAGATTCTTATTAAAACGTGTCTAAGTCAAAAATCTGTGCAATGCTTAGAAAATCTTACAAAAGTGCCGTTTCTTAAATCTTTCAACTGTGATATATAAATTTAAATATATGTATTAATGTAGTAAAATAAAAATTGTGTATTTTCACAGAGCTTTTTTAAAAGAACAAACAAAATTAATCAATAAATATTACTGTATAAAAAAGATGGATAAAACAAGAAAAATCACGGGGATTATTATAATAATATTTAGTCTTCAAGATCATCCTCTTCAAGTTTTGCCTTTGCCCATCGTTCAGCTTCAAGTACGACTTCAGTTGGAACAACCTAAAAATGTGATACAATGAAAACTTGGTTACAGTAACAAAAAAAAGACATACTTGATGTTTACCATTTGTTGTTGCACCAACCCATCCCATTTCAATACGAAGATTCTTTTCCTTGGATTCATCACGAACAGTAAGTAAAATGCGTGCTGCTTCTTTAACAAGATCATCCATACCAAGTTCTTCCAATTTAAGCTTTTCAATTTCTGTTTTTGCTGCTTGACGATGTTTGCCAACGGACCATGCTTTATATTCATAGCATAAACCAGATGGTTCAACAAGATAAATTTGTGGACCACGCTAAAGGAAAATAACTTAAAATGTTTAAGAAAGATATGTTGAAGTCTAACTTACATATTGATCATAAGCTGTTAAAAAGATGGATGCACCAAATGGACGACTAATACCAAGAGTAAAAATGTGTACATATTCAGCCAAAGAATTTGCTAATTTTTTAGTAGAAATTGGTTCACGAAATTCACGAAGATGTTTTAATGCTTCCCCTTGAACATAATCCAATAAAGTTCGGCAATCGGGATATACTCCAGCAGCAGTAATCCCAACAAATTCATTTGCATGTCCAACACGAGGATTTGCATTAGGAATAAGAAGTTTTGATCCAACAATTTTGTCAACAGCCGTAACAACACAATCTTTTCCTCGAAGTGCAATTATTGTTCCAGAATTATCAACAGCCTTTTGAGCATATTCAACTTGAAAGATCCGTCCATCCGGGGAAAATGTTGATGCAGCAAGATCATAACCGGTACCAATTGAACTCATTATTGAACCTTAAAAAAATAAATTAAATAAAACAATATTTAAATGTAAAGTTTTAAATTTTAAACACGATGTTCGAAAGTTGAGAGAGGTAATGGGAAAAAGGGAAAGAAAAAAATCATCAAAATTTTTCAACGACTTCTTTGTTTTGGCAAAAAGCAACGAATGCCAACGAACTTGAAAAAGAAAAAATTAGAACTTTTATAAAAAGGTTTACCGTAATTTTTAATCGCTTTTTTTACACATTTAATTTTCAAGAATAACTTTTTCAATCAAACAATTTTCAAATGTCAGATCCAGTTATCGATTCACTTATTTATCCTCCTACAACCACTGCCGTAGAAGTTAAACCATCTTCATCGAGTTTTTTTGACCGAACATTTGCTTCACTTTCAACAAATCCGTTATTCAGTGCTGGAGCAGGACTTGCTGGACTTGGAATATTAGCACAATTGGGTCGTCGATTGCTTATTGTTGGAAATTCTATTGCAAGACGAAAATTTATAGGAAAATTGCAAATTACAAATGAAGATCCGTAAGCTTTTTTTATTAGATAATTATTGCTTTATAATTTTGCTATTTAAGATCATATCAATATGTGCTGGATTTTATTAATTTAAGAAGTGCACATAAAACTCCAAATCTTACTGTTAATAGTACTTTAAGGCAATATGAAGGCGGAAAAGTTGTTCCTTTCCATATTTTTTTACCAGGTCATGGAATCCATTATTTTTCGTATAATTATCGATGGATTCAAGTTGAACGACAAAGAGAAGATCATCAAATTCAAAGAGATGGAATTCGAAAACCTTTGGAAACTGTAACTTTAATGAAACTTGGCGTTGACCCACAATTTTGGAAAGATTTTTTGAATGCAGCAACGAACGAAGCTTTGGCAAAACTTGAAACTGGATTAGTTATTAATAAACCAATTGGAACTGAATGGAGAAGAAGTGGTGGAGTTCAACCGAAAAGACCGTTAGAATCCGTTGTCCTTGCTGATGGTATTGCAAAAAGTATTTGTGATGATGTTCAAGATTTTTTAGAAACAAGAAAATGGTATACAGATCGAGGTAGTAATTTTTTGTTTAGCACTAATCATTTGAAATTCATTTTAGGAATCCCATATCGACGTGGATATCTCTTTTATGGTCCTCCGGGAACAGGAAAAACAAGCTTCATTACTGCTTTGGCATCTCATTTTGAATACAGTATTTGCATTCTTTCTTTAAGTGATCGATTATTAGATGATGATAGACTTTGTTATTTAATGAATTGTGCACCTGCTAAGGTATGTATCTTTCATGTTTCTAAACTTTATTAAGATTTTACTTTCAGAGTTTCATCGTTTTGGAAGATGTTGATGCTGCTTTCATTTCAAAAGATCGTTTCGAAAATACTAATCATCCAGCTTATCAAGGTTTAACTCGTGTTACATTATCTGGTTTATTAAATTCAATTGATGGTGTTGTATCTTCAGAAGAACGAATATTATTTATGACAACAAATCATATTGAACATTTGGATGTTGCTTTAATACGACCGGGAAGAGTAGATGTTAAAAAGTACTTTGGTAATTGTACTCCAGAAATGGTTGATCATCTATTTCGACGATTTTATGAAAAGGTTTCCGATGAACTTGTTCAAAAATTCCGAAATAAAGTAATAAATGCTGGAAAAGAAGTTTCACCTGCACAAATTCAAGGACATCTGCAATTGTACAAAACAAATCCAGAAGAAGCAATTAACACGTTTCAATTAAATTCTTAGATTTTTTACCGTAATCCAATCTTATTATGCAGATTTATGTTAGGCTTAATAAATTGTTTTTTTGTTCACAAAAAAAATATTTGTGACAAAAATGTAATAAAAAATAGAATTTGCTAATTTAGCTCAATTTTTTCAATGAAAGAAGCAAAAAGAAATTATTGTAAGTGTAAAACTTTTTTGCCAAGAAATAAGAGAAAAAATACTCGTCGAAAGTAGAAAAAAACAGATATTTTAAATAAAAAATCGAAAAAATACGCCTCTCCTGCCCCAGTTTAAGCTATCGAACATCGACAGTATCCATAAAAGTAGACAACGGATACAAACTTGCTGTAGCAAGCGCAAACTCAAAGAAAAGACTATTTCCGCTTTTTCCAGCTAAGATAAGGAGAACGAAAAGCATTCTCTATAACTCCAAAGCATGATCCAAAAGAAACGAAGAAAAAGCTATTCAACTCTGAAACTGTCATTCATAACCCAACCATGTTCTGTAGACCCAAGTTTTATAAATAAAATGTTTTCTGTTAACAAAATAGGAATAAACAAAAAATTCATTATAACATTTATAAGACAACAAACAGTCGAGAACAAATCAACTTATTGAGAGCCAGCTGGCTTCTTGGTTCGTGGTGCAGCTTGAGATCCTTCTCGGAATCCATTACTAAAAAATATACGTTTATAAGATACTGAATATGTAAATTATAAAAGAAAAACTTACCGGAAACGACGTTGAACAACTTTCATATGACGCATACGACCAGTACCAGTAGTGCGACGACGGATAGATTTTACAGACCATTGATAAGTACGTTTCTTAGCAGCTGGATATCCGCACATTGAACAAGTATGCTTCTGAATGTGGTAAGATGAACGTCCACATCGTCGACAGAAGGTATGAGTTTTGGTGTGGCGTTTACCAAATGATTGAGTACCCTTTGTCATCTTGACTAAAAGGATTTAATTTAAAATAATATTAAAAAGGTAAACACGGATATGATTAAATGAACATAATATGTGCACGAAACATGTGGGAAAAAGTAATCAACAGTTTTATAAAGTTTTAAAGTAATTTTAAATATAAAAAACGTGTAAAAAAGGGTAAAACAAAGGAGATATTCGAGAGAAAAGAAGAAAAAAAAACGACAAAAAAATATTATGAGGATCTTTTTCTCCTTTTCTATGTTTACACAAAGAGAATCGTGTTGAGACCACGCTCTCCTATGTTTTTTTGCAGCTGACTTGAATTTTCTTCCCTTTTTTCAACATTTTTTACAAAGGTTTTTTTTTACATTTTTTTCCCTATTTTTTTTGATATTACCTATGCCATCGTCAATTGAATTACGAAAAGAATGGAATGTTGGAGTATTTTATACAGGTGGAGATGTTAAATTAAATAATTCTGGAGATCTGCTTTTTACTGCTTGTGGAAATATTGTGAAAGTTTTGAATGCATTTAACAGTCATGAAAAGCATGTTTTACTGCTTTTCTCCTTTCTATCGTTATCGAGCTCTTTATAGATATGAAATTGGTGATCCATCTGGTGAACAAAGAGTGACAAGCTTTATTATATCTCCTGATGATTCTCTTATTATTATTGCATATTCAAATGATTTGCTACAAATTTATTCCCTTGAAGCTGATTCTGCTACTTTGGTAAAACAATTTCGTGGAAATCATAGTGCACCTATTTTACTTATGTCCTTTTCACCTGATGGCTCTTCACTTGCTACTGGAAGTGCTGATCGCTCTGTAAAAGTTTTTAGTGTAAAATCAAATTATTGCACTCATACTTTTAAAGGCGTATCGTTGGTATCTGCATTATGTTATATCTCTGAAAATCTTATTGTTGCTGGTTATGCTGATGGTCTTGTTAGATTTTTGGATTTAACTAAAGGTGGCAAAGGATCAGCTGATATGAAGGCTCATACAAGGTAATCTTGCTTTTACCGAATGATACTGTATCTGTTTCTGTTTTTAGTCAAGTAACTGCAATAAAGCCTTACCACAGCGACAAAAATCCCAATTCTGTGGTCACTGTTAGTAGAGATAAAACATACTGTATTATTGATTTGGATTCTAATACAAAAGTGAAGACGATTCCAACTTTTGAAGCAGTTGAAGATGCAGTAATATTTGATGGAAATAAAATACTTACCGTTGGCGAAGATGGTACTGCTAGAATTATGGATGTTATTAGTGGCAAACGATTAAAAGCTTCTAAAATCTCGAATGAAAGATTAGATATTGTTGTTTATTCTTCATTATCTGGCAATTTTGTTTGTACTTCATCTGATCACATTATCTTTACTTTAACTTCTTCACTGCATATGGTTAGTCAATTTGTTGGATTCAATAATGAAATCTTTGATACATGTTATGTTTCACAAAAAAGCAATTATTTGGTATTAGCTACAAATAGTCCTGAACTTCGAATTTATGATTTAAAAACCCGATCTTGTAAACTTTTATCTGGTCATACAGATTGTGTTATGGGCCTTGCTACTCCGCCATTTGATGATTTTGTTTTTGCAAGCAGCTCAAAGGATAATAGTGTACTTGTTTGGAGATTACGAGATCCTGCAATAAATGAACGAATTAAACTTGAACCTGCTGATAGTAAAGAAGGTATTATAGATGGACCTATTTTTGCTAATCAAATTGCTGTTGCTTCTGGTCATACTGCAAGTGTAACATCAATTAAATTTTCAAATTCTAATAAAAATTCACCATTTTTGGTATCGGTATCTTCTGACAGTACTCTCAAATTATGGCCATTGAAGAATTTGTTTAAGAAAGAACAAGAAGAATTGTAAGTAAATGATTATTTTTGGCATATTTTATCTTTCTTTTTCAGGGTAAAGCTTTCTGCAAGTGCAACGATGGTAGCACATTCAGATGACATTACATGTGTTGATATTTCACCAAATGATAAACTTTGTGCAACAGGATCAATGGATAAATCAGTTCGGCTTTGGCAAATTGATCGTGAAGTTATGAAAATTGGGATTGCTGGAACAATTAATGGACATCGTCGTGGTATATGGGGTATTAAATTTTCTCCAAATGCTCATACATTGGCAACATGCAGCGGTGATAATACTGTAAAACTTTTCAATCTTCTTGACAATACATGTTTAAAAACTTTTGAAGGTCATAATTTTGCTGTTTTATCGGTATGTTAAGATTTTTTTTGTGATTACTTTTAACTTTGCTCTTGTAGTTGACTTACCTTTGCAATGGCACGAAATTATTATCTGGTGATGGTGGAGGTATTTTAAAGATCTGGGATGTTAATGCTGGTGTATGTGATAGAACATTAGAAGGTCATGAAGATAAAATTTGGTCAATTGAAACTGTTGCAAATTCTGATGATAACAGTGTACCACCAAGTTATGTTACAGCTGGTGCTGATGGTACTGTAACTCTATGGAAAGATGTTACAGAAACTATTAAAATTGAAGAAGCGAATAAATTAGCTGAAAAGGTTGCAAATCTTCAAACTTTAACAAATTATATTCAACAAGAACGATTTGCTGAAGCATTAAAGTATGCATTGGATTTGAATCAACCTTACAAGTAAGTTTAGACATTTTATGGAACAATAATAATATTTAAATTTTAGTTGCCTCAAAGTTATCAATAGTGTTGTCGAAAGAAAAGAAGGTGAAAAACTTGGTGCTATTTTAAAAGAACTTCGACCAGAACAATTATCTTTACTTTTGGATTATTCTTCTCAGTGGAACACAAATACAAGAACATATGCAGCTGCTCAAGAAGTTTTAAATTCTTTACTTAAAACTGTTCATCCTGAAAAGCTTATGGAGCTTCCAAGCATTGGAAGAATTCTTCAAACTTTTATTCCTTATACCAATCGACATCTTGAAAGGTTGAATAATCTTGAAACAAATGCTCAGTATATAAGTTATCTTTTTACATGTATGAGACTTTGATGTGATATGATTGTTTTTTTGTTATATTGTTGTTGAGTTTTAATAAAGTTTTTTGTTATTTTTCTTTTTATTCATTTTTGTGCTGTTTTTCTTCAGCTATAGTTACCGTAATTCCTTTTATTGTTTTCTTGAATTTATTGTATTTGCTTTTAGGGTATATTTTTACAGACAACAAAAGATGCCAAAAACAAAGCAATCTGTTGATGTTCCAATGGCAGAAGCCGATGTTGATATGCCTGATCTCATCGATCTTGAAGATGAAGATCTTATGGCAGAAATGCCAGAACTTGTTGGAAAGAAAGGACCAGAAGTTGATGAAGATGGAATGATTATTGTTAAATCAAAGGTAAATTTTGTTTTTGAAAATGTTTTAACTTTTTTGTTTTAGAAAAAGGATAAGAAACGTGTCGAATTTGATCTGTCAGAACCAGCCGATATTCAAATGGAAGAGCAACCAGAAGTTGAAAGAGTGCTAAAACCAAAACGTCTTGAATTTGTTGGTGAAGCTCGTTCAATACCAATTCCACCAAACAGACGTCTTGCATTTAAAAGAAATTGGGTTAAAATTATTACACCAATTGTTAAAAATTTGAAGCTACAAATACGGTAATTTCCTTAGTTTCTTTATATTGGTTACTGTATGTTTTGATTATAGTTACAATACCCATAAAAAGCATGTTGAAATTCGTGCACCAAAAGAAGAAGATTCTCGCAATAAGCTTCAAAAAGCATCGGATTTTGTTCAAGCTTATGCTCTTGGATTTGAATTAGATGATGCTCTTGCGCTTATTCGTTTGGATCATTTGTTTTTGGAAACTTTTGAAATTAATGATGGTGTGTTTCTTTTAAAAATTTTTATCGGATGATATAATCTTTGTTTTTTTAGTAAAGCCTTTAACTGGAGATCATTTATCAAGAGCTATTGGTCGGATTGCTGGTAAAGATGGTCGTACGAAATTCACGTAAGCTTTTTTGTTTTTGCTAAAATAAAAATGTTTCTGGTTTTTTTAGGATTGAAAATGTAACAAAAACTCGAATTGTTCTTGCTGATAGTAAAATTCATATTCTTGGTTCATTTCAAAATATTCGTGTTGCAAGACATTCAATTTGTTCATTAATTCTTGGGACTCCACCAAATAAGATTTACGGTAATTTACGAAATTTATCAAGTCGGATTGCAGAACGCTTATAAAAATCAAATGATGGCTTCTTTTTAAAAAATTTATTGTTGTTGAGTTTATTTTTGTTGTTTTGCAAAGAATATAAAATTATAAAGTTTATTGCCGCATATTTATTTTTAAAATTTTAATTACCTTCACAACTTTTTTTGTAGAAAAAAATAGGAGAACAACTTTTACAACGACGTGGTTGAACAAAAAAAAGAAGGGAGGATAAATGAAAAGGAGAGAGACCGGCTTAAAACAGGAATGCATTCCAAAATTTTGGTGGGAGAGAATGAAAGGTGTGATTTTAATGTGCTAGTAACTAACACCGAAGAAAAAATAATGGCAAAAAATAGATAAACAATATAAAAAAAATGAGGTGTGACACATACATTTATTAAGTATAAAAGAGAGAAGTAATTGACATTAGAGGACTTTACAAAAAAAGTTTCCACCGTATTGTAAAAAATAAAACCAACGAAAAAGATTTTTTTACCGTAATTTGAAAATTATAACTTTTAAAAAAAATAGAAAAAAGAGAGACCAGTTTTTGCAAACAAATTTCACAGGAAAAAATTGCGAAAAAATAAAAGTTTTATTATTATAAAACCGAAATAAACCATTTTTTTCTGCCATGAAAAAAAGGGAAGGCGATCAAAAAAAAGAAAGAAAAAAACAATGATTGGCTTTTTTTTCTATGAAGGTCGCCGCTGTGTTGCAAGAAACGGTGGAAATAAAAATTGTGGAGCCGAAGAAAAATTATTTGTTGTTGTTGGCTGTTGAAAACATGAAAATAAAAATGGATTTACCATGCTTGGCATGACTGTTCTAGGTATTATTGTTGATGAATTTGAAGGAGGAGTTGTATTTGTAGAAGTAGGAAATCCCGTAAATAAACGATGTGAAAAATATTGTGATGAAGAAGAATTTGTAAATTGTTGCATCATTGCTGCTATTGCAGCTGATTGCTGTTGTTGTTGTTGGTGATTATGATGGTGATGATGGTGATTGTAGATGAAAGGGTTTATTGGAACTGTTGATGGAAGATGTGATCTTTGTTGTTGCTGTTGTTGAGAAGAAGCTTGCGCAAATAATCTAAAAATTAAAATATAAAAACAATAATTTTGTGCAGCTATTTTTTGCAAAATACAAAAATATTTGTATTGGGTCTTTTTTGTATTAGCTTTTAAGATTTTGTATTTATTTAATAAAAGTTAATTGTAAAAAAAGATAGACCTCACACGCATCATCGCGTGTATTTAAAAAAACAAATTTTTTCATAATCAAAATTACAGTTTTTTAAACAAAAAATTATAGTTTTTAAATTCAATTTTTTCATATAAAATTCGAAAAAAAAAACATTTTGAAACAAAAATAAAAATTTTTAAATTGCGTGTTTTAGTACGATTACCATAACCCCCTTTTGTATACTTACTTCATAATAAATTCCATTTGTTCAGGAGTAAATAATCCCGGTGGAACAGGTGGAATCTGCGGATCTGTCACTTCTTCTTCTGTCACTTCAGTTCTTCGTCCATTTGTTATTGAAATTTCTGTTCCAGTTGATTTTCGTAATGGTACAGTTTGGACAGAAACGGTTGTTGGATGAAAGGCAGATTTTTTGGTATGTCCCAAAATATTGCTTTTTGTTGGAGAATCAGCTTTTGATAGGGACTGAATAGATAGTTTTGATATCAAATTTACAGTATTATTATTATTGTTATTTGTAGGTGATGAAATAATTTGGGGTTGAGGTTTTAGCAATCTTTTTAATACTGAATTTCGTTCCATTGGTTCGGGAGTTGAATCAGAACTTTGTTTTAATCTTTCACGTTGTTGGGTTCGACGGACACGAATTTGTCGAGCCATTAGTACCCGACGATTTTCAACTAATGCACACTAAAATATTTTAAAATGGTTATTAAAACTTTAAGGGATAAAAATAGGAGATTTACCATATCACATTCACAACTATTATAAGGACATGTAGCTTTTTTATGTCCTCGAAGAGCTTGCTTTTGTCCATGTGCAGAACATCGGGCACATTTTGGCCTTCTAATTTTTCGTCCATTTATAATTGAATCACCCATTTCATCATCACCTTTACGAATTGATAGCTGATAATTTATTTGTCTACGTTGTTCAACCATCATACAAAGCTCACATTTACATGTTGCATATCTATAAAATTACTTTATTGTGGAGGAACGACTACTTTTAAAAAGCCAAAACATACTTGCAACTTGGTTTATGACCTTTTCTCTAAAATAAATAAAAAAATAAATTTTTAATAAATTTCTTATGAAACAAACTTGAAATTCTAGGCCATGATTTAAACATCTTTGACAATAATATCGTTTTCCATTATCATCACTTGTATCCAATAATCCAATATAATCTGCTGATTCCATGGAAGTGCAATTTCGATCATCATCATTATTTCCTGCAAAGAAAATATGTGTTTTTCATCTGATTTTTTTTTCTTCAGAAGTCTCAAAAATCTTAATGATAACAATTTTTTATTTTTCTTTCAAAAAAACAACTACAGACAGTAAACAAAAAAATTATGTCTGTGGGTTGTTTACTATTTTTTTGCCATCATAAAAGTATACGGTAATAGTATGAGATCTATTTTTATCATTTATTTCATTTTAAAAAATAATTTTTTTCGAAATTTTATTTAAGATTTTTAGAGCTATAAAAAATAGAAACAAACCTCCATTTTCAATTGAAGCATCCATACTTTCCTCTTTAATATCAAGAATAATAATATCTGATTTTCCAGATGGTGAATGTATACTGCTGCTATTATTATTATTATTGTTATTATTACTTTCATCATAAGAAACCATCATCATTTTGTCGTTAAAAAACATTTAATAATAATAAAAAAACAAATAATGCCAACAAAAAATAGTAATAATAAAATAATGGAATGATAAAACAATAATGTTACAAAATATCTTTTTCTTTTTCTTGAATAAAAATAATAATACGGTTGAAAGAATAAAAAAACAGCTACGTTTTGCTTTTTTTGCGACAAATTTTAAAATATAAAATGCTCGTATAAAATAAAATTCAGGGAGTTCCGTTTTTTTTGTTGTAATAAAAAATATAAATACAAAAATATAAAAATTTAAAATTTAAAAAATATGAAGAAGTTTTAATCTTGCAAATTTTTTTAGAAAAAATTTACAATTTTTTTATTTGCGACAAAATCCAGTAAAATGGGGGAGATCAAAGATGGGGGGACAACGATTGCCGATCAAGGCACGAGGTTGTTGAGGGGTGTTGTTCGGCGAGGATGCGGATATTTGAAGGCTCTCGTTTCGGATTTCCTAAAATAAAAAAAGTAATTATTATTGGATATGGTAGAAATTTCTTTATGGGTTTTTTAAAAAAAATGAAACACGATTTTATTTGACAGAGACAAAAAAATAATTGCAACTTTGAATAGGAAAAAAGAAAGAAATGAAATGAAATTGATATTACGGTAAAAAAAGGGAAGAAAAAGAGAATGTCATTAGTTTAAAAAATTTTCATTTTTTGGCCATTTATTATTGTTATAAATTGTAAAAAACAAAAAATAATGTTGAAGACCCCCCTCTTAGTTTATTTTTTTTATTTTTGATATGAAACCGGTCTGAATTGGTTGCTATTAAATGTTGTCTGCAACTTTCTACAATCAATGTTAATAGTAGCAACAGTTACATCCATTGCCACCAACATCGTTTTTGTCCCCCCTTTAACATCCTATCCCATCACACACATTCCTTCCTTCTTTCATTTTTTCATGTATAATTTAAACAACAACTGCCATGTTGGATGAAACTGAAAAAAAGACCCCCAAACAAGTGCAGTTGTTTTTTTTTCTTCTTTCCTTTTTTGAAAAGTGCAATGAAAATAAAACAGACGCCGCCGCCGACAAACGTGTATGTCTCTCTTTCTCTCTTTGAATTGAATTAAAAGTATAAAAAAGAGACAGCCCGCCCAAGAATGGTCTTTGTATTTTCTCCTTTTTAAGCTAATAAAAAATTGTTGTCTTTCTTTTCCTTCAACATAGGTGGCCAAAGTTGTAGCAGCAGCAGCCGTTTAAAAACAATCACTTTTTGTTTTTTCAAAGCTGATAAGATTTACTGTTAAAAAGTGGAAAGTGTTTGGAAACAAAGAAACAAATTTCAGAAACAAAAAAATTGTCACAAAAACGCAAAAATGAAAAAAGGGTATCATTTCTTTTTTTTGAAATGCCTTTTCGCCGCCGCCGCTGGCAACAATAAAAAAAGAAAGAAGATTTTTTTGTCATTGCAGTCATTTTTTTTTGTTGGTAGAGAAATAAAAAAAGGCCATTAATCTGCGCGCGTTCTTATTTTTTTGAATTGCTTCCAAACAGTAAAAAAAGCCTGCCTTCTCCCAAATGTGCAAAAGAAGCAGCAGTAATGTAATGTAATGCCATTGAAGCTCGTAAAAAAGATCGCAACGCGTGTGGTCAAAATAAATTTCAAATTATTGGTTTTTTTGTGTTCGTTGTTGGTGGTGTCATCGTAGAAAGAAATTTTTTAAATGTGAAATGATGTTGTTATACTTTTGGGATGGGTTGTATGCTCAATGTTCCTTTACATCTGTTGCGATTCAATAGTTTCAAAAAAAAGTTTTCTTTTTTTTGTGTTTCCAAAGAAGAGAGAAAAAGGATAGATTAAAAAAAAGATCCAATCAAAAAATGTGAGAAGGATACAGTATGCAAAAGAAACAATGAAAAATTTTTTCAAAGGAAGAGTTTTGATGGGATCAGATCCATGATTTCCAAATTTCGGACCAAAAAAATTATTTTGGTAGTTTCGTTGTTTTGATTTTGGTCATATAGATTTCAATTTAATAGTAACTTTTTTCGTACAAATTTGAATATTTAAATTACTATAATTAGAAAAATTTTAAATCTTTTAAAACAAATTTTCTTCAAAAGATTATCAAAGCCCTTTTTCCTAACCAATTTAATCTTCTACAAAAAAATGTTTTGTTATTTTCACGTTTATTAGGTTATATCTGTAGAAAATCCAATGATGGATCGGATTTTAATTTTTGTTCCTGAACTAATTAAACCCGCTTCTGATGGAAAAGATGCAACAAAAAACTGAACACTCTATTTATTTTTTTATCTCTATTGTTGACCCGATTTTTTTTGTAAATACATTTCAGAAGTCATTTTAAATAATTTGTAAAAAAGATATGTTTATTGTTTTTAAATCTTAAAAGATCCATTTTTTAATACATTCAATCTTCTTCAAAAAAAATCATTTGATCCTTTTTTATTTCCATAAAAAATAGAACAGAAGAATCATTAAACATTTTCTTCTTTCATTTTTTCTTATTGCATCAATGAAAGAAAGAAAGGAAGAAATAAACTGAACACATGAGTTAAAAAAAGCAACATTAACAATGAAATGAAAAAATTAAAGAAGGAAGAAAGAAGCGATAAATCTCATTCAATTTTATCTTTTTTGCACAAAAAAGAATGAAAGAACTCCGGAAAAATAGAATATGGAAAATCATTTTTTGTTGCTTCTTTTAATTTTCGATGTGTGCGGTAAAGAGTGGGAAATGACAGCAGCGAGCGAGCGTGAAAAATGGCCTCTGGTCCTGCGCAAAAAAAAGAAGAATCACAAAAAAGCTTCTTTTTTTTCAACAACAAAAAACGATAATGACAACCCAATGAGCCTCAGAAAAAGAAAAAAAACGAATTTATGAACGACCAAAATCGAAGAACGAACTTCGACGATTGGCAAAATGAAAGATGGCGGTGGTCGCTGAAGTCGAACACGTATTTCTCTTTCCTTTACAAAAATTTTTTCGAAAAAGGGATTCGGCCTTGAAGCTATTTTTTTTTGCATATTTCTCAGATGTCGACGGTAAAAGCTTTTTTTGCCAAAAATATCAAAAATACAAAAAAGGCAATAATTTTTTTTTCAACTCATAAATCTATCATTCATCTGTCGCAAAAACGAAAATAGAGGAAAAATATATATAAATATATACAAATTAAAAACCTAACCTTGGAAAATAGTTGTTTTTTGCAATCGTTGTTGGTTTGAAAATATACTGTAATAGTAATGATAAAACAATTCATACAGCAAATACAAGATTACTGTAGAAAATCAAAATGTTTCTTTAAAGAAACAAAAAATAATAATTCACAAAAAATTAATCTGTTTTTTTAAAGATTTTGAAGAAGTTGTAGCCGCAAATAAAAAAGTATGTATATAAAAAAACTGCAAATTTTTATCCGATTTTTAAACTTTTTTTTGACCCGTTAAAAAAAGAAGACCTCCCCGTGAAGCGAAAAAAACACTCACGTCCGTGGGTTATTTTTTTTTTTTATTTTCGATGCAAACAAAAAATCTCTCTTTTATTTATCCCATTTTATTTATTCTCATTGTTATCGAAAAAAAAAACCAAAGAAAAGATCTATCTTTTTTCTTTCATAAAAAAATTTCAATTGACCACCATCATCGATGGATGGATGGATTGGGTGGTAAAGGGTAGGTGATCAATGCATTTATTTTTTTCTCAAAGGAGGGCTACTTTTTTGCTTACTTACAAAGTACACAGAACAAGTACAAATACAGGTAAAAATTATAAAAACAACTTTTTACCACCAACGTTGAACAACAACTTTAGCTTAATCTCAAGGGGATATATCATAGCCAAATGAACGAACACACATCTTTTTTCTTCTCATCAAAATAATTAGCTCCTTTATTGGTTTTTGTTTTATATTGTCACGTCAAAAATTTGTTCAATGTTGTACAGTTTTTTTTGTTTAATTCATTTCAAAAAAAGAAAACCCAAAACTAAAAGTGAAGAATTTTGTTTTTGTCACACTCAAATACACTCTATAAAAGAAAAAAAAGACTCAAAATCAACCTCGTTCCGATTTGTCAAAAAAAGAGAGAAAAAACAAGTTGCGAAAAATTGTAAAAAAAGAAATGTTGCGATTCAAACATTTTTAAATTTTAATCGAATTACGGTCATTTTTTTTGTTTTATTTCGAAATTCATTTTTGTGTTCAAAAAAAAGAGAATTGAGTTCAGATTCTTGAAGAAAAAGTGTAACAAAAGAAAAAGTAATAAATCTTAAAAATTATCACAAAAAGAAAAAGAATGGGGGGTTAAAAAAATATATGTGTCAAAAATTTTAATCATTTATCAAAAAAAATTTTTTAAATCCTGTTAAAATTTTTAACAACAAAAACGAGACAAGAAATTTTTTCTCTCTATTTTTATTTCATTAATTAAGAAGAAAAAGGAGAAAAAATAGGTATAAAAATTTATAGAAGGAAGGAAAAAATGGGGTAGATATTTTTTTTTCTTGTCGTCTACCGTTTTTTTCTTCTGTTAAAGGAAGGAAAGAAATGCAACAGAAGAGAAAAGAGGCGACGCACTGCCATCCCTCTCTTTTTTCATTTCAATTTTTATGCCACCAGCACTTTTTTATATTTTAAACTTGAAATGATGCTGTTTTTTCTGTTTTATTTTTTTCGCAACAAAAGCGCCGGGTGGTCCGTTCGAGCGCGAACACCCATTCAGTTTTTCTTTTCTCAGTCAACAACAACTTCCCAACCAACCAGCCAGCCAGTCAGCCAGTCGAGGCAAGCAAAAGCAAAGACGAAGTGCAAAAAAATAGAGTTAAAATAAAAATATTCCGACTTTTAACAGCCGTTTTTTTTTTAAATTTTGACATTTTCTTGTATATGTGTGTTCCTTCTTCTTGTAAATGATACCCGCCTTTTATTCTTTTTTGTCCCTCAAACAAAGGGTGCAAAAAGAAGAGGGAACGGACCAGCTTTATTTTTTAATGGCAAAAAAAGAACAGAAAGAAGTTTGTTTTTGGATAAAAGAGGAAGAATTTTTTAATAGACAGCCGACAACAACTTCTTTTTTTCGCTGTTGCAACAAACATCAATCGTCAGCTTTTTTTTCCAGCAACAAAAAACTATTTTCAAACAATTGAATGAAAGAAAAAATGTTACAATCCCAATCATTCAACTTCTCTATTTTAGTTTGAAAATAAACAGAAACATAAAATTTGAGCCAATTTTGTTTCAAAATGTTTTAGAAAAAAAGACCACCCGTTATGCTAATTTTTTTACATGCATGTCTGAAAAGGCTTAAAAGCTTCTGCTGCAAAAAAAACATCTGCACAGAAAAAAAGACATGAAAAAAGAAACATAAAAATTAAAGTGGATTGCACTTTTAAACCCAAGAATTATTCAAGTCTCAAAAAAAAGGACAAGACTGTCAATAGAGAAAAAAATGAAGTAAAAAAAGCATAGCAGTACTTTTTTCTTTCTCGGGCTTTTTATTTACACACGCACTTTAATGGTCGACCACCTTTTTCCCAAAAAACGACCCCCCTTTTCGTTGTTGATATTTAAAATATACAAGAAAAAATTATCACCAAAAAAAAGAAAGAAAAGTATAAAATGAAACAAAGCGAGAGATATTTTACCTCCCAACTTTTATGACTGATAAAAAAATAAAATTATATGGCTGCTGACTAAAAAAAAAAGCCATGCAAAAAAGCGAACGACATTGGAATAAAGTGAAAGATATTATCGGAATAAAAAAATTGAAACTTTTTTTCCTAATCAAAATGAAACATCATGTTTTTTTCTTTCCTCTCTTTTCTAAAAAGAGTTAATGAATCTCAACAACAAATCGTCTGCACTTCTCTTCTTTTTTTTTGCTGTTAAGGCGTTTTTTTTCTCCCTTCTTTTCCTTGTGTCATTTGAACACATTTATTCGTCTTTTTTTTTCTAATAAAAGTGCAACTATTTGTGTTCGCTTTGCTTTTCTTCTTTCAATTTTTAGACCCTCAGCAAAAAAAGATTTTTTTTAACTACAACTACGAACGTCCTTTATACTTGTCCCAACACAAAGTAGCAGCCAGCCAGCTCGTCATCCTACTGTATTAGGCCACACACGTTGAGAAAAGACAGGAGAGAGAGAAGGGGTTTAACAATTTAAAAAAATATGTAACACGAACATTGACAGCGACAACAGCATCAGCTTGTGTGGGCTTCCCATCCACAGATTCTTTTTCTTCTTCTTCTTCTTCTTTTTAACAGCATCTTTCTATCAACTGCTTCCTTTTCTTTCCTTCCTTTTAATCTCAGCAGAAATGACAAAACGATAAAAACGGCTGTCAGCTTTAATTTCGTTTTGTTTTTTGTATGGACGTGTGTAAGTCTGCTACTAAGGTTTATGGAACCGTTCAAAATTGTTTTCCTTCATTTTTTGTCGTCTTCTTTGTTCTTCTGCGTGTGTATGTGTGGTCTTTTCTCTTTCAATTTTTTAAATATAAAATAAAAAAAGCCAATGACAACAACCTTTAACTCAAGCTTAATCTATTGTAGGGATTTTTTATGCTTGTTCTTTGAGTTTCTGTCTTTGTTGTTTTTATGCCTCTTTGAAATTTTTAAAATTTAAAAAGAAGAAAAATAACTGCCTTCAGTGAAAGTAAAAAAAAACATTTTTTGAAGGCAAAGATTCTTTTTACCATTGAAGGAAGGCAGCAGCAGCAATGTTTCAAATAATATAAAAAAAAACATTTATTGCAAAAAAACAGAAAGCAAAAAAAAACAACGGCCTTGAAAAAAATGCAAAAAAGAGGTGGTCTTAAAAAATGAGAGAGAGACATTAATTCTGAAACCCCCTTCGGCGGTAAAAAAAGGTTTTGAAAAAAAAGCGAACGAACGAAGATAAATCGAATAAAAAGGTTTCAGTTTTTGAATAAATTTTTTTGAAAAAGGATAGAAAAAAGCAATGTTTCAAATTTAAAAAATTTTTTATTGACCTCGATGAAAAAAGGGTTACGGTATTCACTAAGGGTAATTTCTGAACTTTTTACCGTAACTAATTGTTTGGAAACAATCGTGCTAAGAGTGAAGAAAAATGATAGGTGTATTAATCAACCAAAAATTTAAGTGTGATTTTTTCTTTAAAACTCAATTACTTTTTTTCTCGCCTTTGTCTTTTGAGATTTAAGACTACCTTGCAATTTTTTATTTCCTTAAAGACATTAAAAATTAAAATGTCACCACCAATGATGTTTTTTAAAATCTTGAAAAAAATCAGTGGAACTAAAAAATGTTAAAACTTATGTCTTTTCATTTTTTTTATTGGAAACAAACATCTGACTTTATACATATTTGCCTTTAAAAAACATACAACCAGGGGGGTAATAAAAAAACGCCTGTCTTAACTGCTTCTAAAAAGTCATACCGCAAAAGAGAAAACCATTCATCCTCAACCAACGACAACAATTTTGATACTTTTTTCCTCTGTTGCTGCTGCTGCTTGCTTGGGGCTGTTCTGTCTTAGATTTTTTTTGACAGCATCAAAAAAATGCGTGTCGTTCGTTTTTTTTTATTATTCGGTTTTATTCTTTTTTTTGTAGAGAAAATGAAAGAGGTTCGTTTTCAGCAGGAAAAAAGAAGAAGAAAGAACCGAGTGGCACAAATACGATTCTTTTCTTTTTTTAAAACGTTAATAAAAAAACAACTCCCGGTGGTCTTTCTTTAATTTTTAATTCGTTCCGTTTTTAACCAGATTTGTTTAATCAGGAATCGAACAATCAAAAAAAATGTGTGTGAAATAAACGATTATAAAATGATTAATGGGATTTTTTATTATCAATTTTGTTAAAAAAGATAAAGAAAAAATGAGATTTTGATAAAAAAATTTTAAACGCTTTTTTTCTTTTAAAACATTTTTTATTTCACAAAAACGAGAGATTTCACGTTTTTAAACAAATTCAAACAAACACAAACTTATTACATTAAAAAAATTTATTGCAAAAATAAACCGAGAAAATCAAGTAGGTTTAATGTTATCAACAATTAATTTTAAATTTGCTTCAAAGAAGACCTTTTATAATTTTTTATAGAAAAATATAAGTGTTGAAAGTGAGATTAAGATTAAAGGATTTGTTTTCAATGTTGTTGAAAAACTAATTTAATGAGATGAGTCAAATGAGTCAAATTTTTAATGAAATCTTTTGTTTTGTTTTAGAATAAAAAATGACTCAAAAAAACAATGTAATAAATTTTGTTGCGAAAAAAGAACAAAGCTAAAAAATGGATGCTACAGTATCCAAAGCTGATAAATTTAAAGTCGCAAAATCAGGTCTTTAAATTTATGAAAGAAATTTATTGCCATCAGCATTTTAAAAGCAGGTCAAAGTTTATGTCATTTTGATTAAAATAGATAAATATAAAACCAAATTAAAAAACAGTTAAGCTTTTTACGTTGCATTAATTTTTTTTTTATATTTACAAAATACAGTTTTATTTAAAGAATGTTCAAAAATCCATTTTAAATCTTTTGATTGGCATATCAAAATAAAAAGAATTTTTGATCTAATTTTAAAATTCAAAATATTTTTGTATGAACTAAATTTGATTCTTTCTTTTCTGTTTCATTAAAATTTATCGTTTGTTTTTTTTTGAAAGAAATCTTGTAAATTTTTCCTTCCTTTCTTTTATCATAAAAATAACAGCGAAAAACATCTATTCAAAAAATGAAAAAATTTGATGGATATCTTTTTTGTTTGATTGCAAATTTTTGGACATTTTTGGAAAATTTATGGCTGATTAAAATTTAAAGAGAAATAATGGAATAAAAAAATGTTGCACTTTTTTTATTTATTAATGATAGGTTTTTGCAAACGAAAAATATGTTAATTACAACTATGTTTATATATAAATTTCGTTTTTTTCTTTTTTAATAATTGCTCCTTAATTTACAAAATGACACCAAATGTTTAATAGAACTCTGTTTATCGTAAGTTAAAAAAAAACACAAATCTCGAAAACAGTATTTTTAAATATTAAAATAGCAGATTAAAGTTAAAATTAATTAACCAAAGGGCATAACCAAATGAATATATAACTTAAAATTGAAAATTACAGTATATAAATTTTAATTGGCAATTTGTCTGAAGTGTTAAAAGAAATCCCTTTTTAAAAAAACAAAAAAGAAAACTTTAAAGTGCAATTTTTTTAAAAGTGTAAAAGTTCAGTGTGGTCCATTTTGTACTTTAACAAAGTTATTTACCATTTACTAAATTATAATGTTACAAAAAATTATGAAATTACTATAATAATTAAAATGAGATTTTTATTATTACTATTTTAATAGGAAAAAGAAATGAGATTTTGATAATAGAAAAAAAGTGTTTAAAAATTTTTTTCAAAATTTTATAATTTTTTTAACATTTTTTTCTTTACATGAAATAGAAATTACACGTTTTTAAACAAATAGAAACACAAACTTATTACATTAAAAACAAAAATTTATTTATTACAAACAAATAATCTAAAAGAAATTAAGCATCCATTAAAGTTGGCTTTATATTTCCAACTGTTAAATCAATATGTGATTCACCCATTTCCCATATAATTAAAAAATAGAATGCTGAATTAAATCCAACCATTATATATTCGGCAATGCTGAATGCGGCATATGCTAAAAATATTACAAATAAAGTATTTTAAATAAAGATAATGATTAAAAGATTTATTTTTAGATGTTATAACGCTGTTTTTTTTCAACTTCGAGGGCCCCTTTTCAATTTGAACTTCCATACATTTTTGGCTGACTTTAGAGGGTTTATTTATATCCCCAAAAGTATTTTTTTTTTTCAACTGAGGGCATAATGGAATTTTATTAATGAGATAAAAAAACTGTCAAAAATCGGCATTCAATATTTTCAAGCTCATTTTTCGAAGTTTCCAGCCCTTTTATTTTTTCAAAAAACCTCTTCGATATTATTTTTTGACCTTTATTTTTAAATGTGCAAAGTTTTAAGTCGATTGTTAAAATACAGTTACAAAAATCTTCTGTAAAATCAGCTTTAATAAAATAAATTACTATTTTATTGTAGCCTGTTTTTGAATTGCATTTGATTGACGTTTTTTAAACAGTTTTGAAACACAGATTAAAAGCATTTGAAAAAGAAAGAAAAGATCTAATTTAAACATGAAGGATTTCTTTTATGATCTAATTCGGATCTTTTTTTATGTTTGATTAAAATTAATCATTTGTTTTTTTAAAAGAAAGAAGAAATCTTGTCCGTTTTTCTTTTATCTCAGAAATAACAGCGTAAAACATCTCATCAAAAATTGATGGATATCTTTCTTTTTCTTTGATTGACTTTTTTAGACATTTGCAAAATTTAATGCTGATTAAATTTAAAAGTTTTTTGTTTTCGAGTTAAAAAATGAAAAAGTTATAATAGACATTTTTGTGTTTTTTTGGCTTCTTCAGCAAAGTTTTTTTTAAATAATTTTGGCAAATTACAGAAATATTTTTTTAAATTTTTTAGTTTGAAATGAAAACTTACAAAAATTAAAGCAATAAACGGCATACGTTAAATATGTGACAGCTGTTGAAATTGAAACCGGACAACCAATAATAAACATTAGCCTTTTCAATTGGAATGTTGTATCATGCTAAAATAATTCTGATTAACAAAAATATTATTTTATAAAATGAAACTTACATAATCATGTAAATCTCGAAAACCAGAATAATGATGCAAAATTGTATTTAATAACATATTAAAATTAAAACTAATTAACCAAAGGGCATAACCAAATGAATGAATAACTAAAAAAAATAAAAAGTTGATTTTTTATTTTTTTAAAATATTAATTTCTTCGACTAAAAACACCTTTTTTTAAAAAAAGCGTGCTTTTAAAAATTGTAAAAGTTCAAAGTGGCCTATTTTAACCTTAGATTCAGTTTTTCTTTAAAACTTTATTTAATGCCACCAAAATTTTTTTGAAGTTATTTATAAATATTCAAATCTGCTTTTTCAAACAAAAAAAACTTACAAAAATGTGAATCAATATCAACAACTGAAACAATAATCAATCCAAGGGGTTCCAAAAAGAGAAATCTCATATGTGCTCGTGCAACTCCCGGAAACCATTCCTCTTTTTGATGAATTGAACGTCCAAGTCTATATTGGCATTTATATACCTAAAAATAAAAGGTAAATAAAGCATTTTTTTACAGATAAGTTTACCATAGCAAAGAACAACCTTGGTGGAATATGTACACATAAAACTAATAACCAAATAAATTTTTGTGGTTCCCAAACTCCTATCGAATATGAAACAGGTGGAAATGGACTTAAAATTAAAATATTATTAATTTTAAAATGTATGTGTTTAAACAAAACCTTTTAACATTTGGACAATGTGAAGAAGTAAAATTTAAAACTCTATCAAATTGAAATAAATATGTATATGCAATACAAAAGTAACAACCAAGTCCTGGAAGCAATGCTCCCAAAAAGCATAAAGTTCGTATTCTAATTCGACCTTCAGGTTTTTGTGGAATTATTTCTGGCACTTTTTTATCATCAAATGTTATTGCAACTGGAATAGTTGAGGGATATGGCTGTACTGTATTATCTGAGATTGTCATGGTTCTAAAAAGAAAGAAGGTGTTAGAAAACAATGGAAAGGAAAATGAGAATATTTGTGAACAACAAAAGAAAAAGAGGGATAACATTGATTAATGAAATGAAAAGCAACGACGACGGAAGGAAAGAAAAAAGAAAATTCAAGTTTTTTTTTTCTTTTATTGCAGAAAATTCGATAAAAGAGAAAATAGCGCAATCTTTGTTGCAACATAATTTTTTTTGCCTTAAATTTGAAACAATGTCCAAATGGTTCTAGTTTTTAAACAGCAGAAAAAGCCCAAAAAGGGAGGGCCTATATTTTTTTCATGTAAAAAAACGTGTTGTTTGTAGGAGCCATGAATTTAATGATATTCTTTTTCATTGTATTCAAAAAGTTCAATGAAAACTGTCTAAACTTAATTACAAAAAAATAGAAGCAGAAAAGTAAAATCATATGTATCTCAAAAAAGGGTGATAAAAGTGGTGGTAATAATAAAAATGTGATAACCTTGAAGAAAAAGAACATAGTATCAATGTTACTTTGATACAAAAGGGTCAAAGAAAATAAATTAAGGCTATAACAATCTAATGTGACTATTTTGTATTTATAAATGTAAATATTTTTTTTTTGCAAATTTATAACAAAATTTTTTTTGCTGATGATCTTGAGCATAACAATAATAACGCAATTATTCAAGATTCTCACTAAAACAATGTAATAAAATAATAAAAATAGGTGATCAAAAAAGGAACTTTTTCAGCAAAAATCACAAAACATGTTATTTATGAAAAAAGTGAAAAAGAATCGAAGACGAAAGATAATTAACCTTTCTTTTTTTTGAAAGACTGGAAACAGAAAAATATATAAATTCTACTTTTATAAATAAAAAAAAGATGGCGCAACGGTTCATTGCTGCTGTCACCATTTATTCCACCTCTTTTTTTTATCCCATTTTTTAAGAAACATTGATTCGCTTTCACTGAAGCTGCAATCTCTCCATTGCCTTAAAGGAAAAAACTGGTTAAAAAGCTTTTTTTTTCTTTAAAACTTTCCACGACCATTTTTTCAATGTCAAAATCTTCAATCACATAAATGGAATCTTAAATTTTATGCTTTAATTGATCTTTCTTCAGACAGGAGGAGATAAAAATCATTACATGATTGAAAAAAGCTATAAAAAACTTGTTCCAGAAAAAGGATATTTAACCTGTGCCAGTGAAATCAATAAGGCATGAAAATGGGGTGATAAAAAATGACAAAATAAAAAAGGTCAACTTACAAAATTTATTTTCGAAACGAAAACACGTTTTTTATCAATGATTAATTTATGAAATAATAAAAATTATTTTTTCTTGATTGACATTTTTAATAACAGACATTAATAATCTTGAAAACGTCAAAGAATTTCAGATCAATTTTTTAGTTCACGGCCATTTATAACTTTTTACTAATTTTTTGCAACAATCACAACTTTGTTTATTTAAATTTGATACAAATCAAAAGTACATGAATTAAAAAAAAACAAAAATAATGTCATTTTTGCAAAGTATATTAAAAAAAAATGAATTAATGGTTGGAATAAATCTACCTTATTTTTATGAATTTTTATGAATCTCATTTCCGTTTATTTTTGTCATTCAATTTCTGTTATGAAATGTTTAAAAAAACGGAATTTAGAAATATTTTAATTAAAACATAATTTTTTCTTGATTTATATTTCATTCATAAATTTGTATAGTATTTGAGATTTCTATTTCATTAAACATAAATAACTATGTTGTTTTTTATTCTTGAAAAAAATAATATTACTTTAATATAAACAAATATACCGACGTTAAAAATGGACACTTTCTTTTTTAAAAAAGAACAGGTTCTAAAAATGCATGTGCAAAAGAAATGATGTAATTATGGTTTTTCTTTTATAACCCTTTGAATCAAAAAAGATATCTTCTCGTTTTTTTCATTGATTCAATTAAATCATAGCTATCAAATAATTATATAATTTTTATTCTATTATCTTTTTTTAAAGAAAGAAATATGAATCCAATTTTAAGTGATTTTTTACATATAATTGCTTATACGACTTTGGTATTATTTGGTCATAGAATTTTTCTTGGATTTTATAAAATTTTTTATGTTTATCTTTTTTCAAAACCAAAAAATTTGAAGAAACTTTCTGGTGGTGCAAATTGGGCAATTGTTACTGGAAGCAGTGATGGACTTGGAAAAGCTTATGCAAATGAGCTGGCAAAAAATGGATTTAATTTAGTTCTAATTTCAAGGACGCTATCGAAGCTTGAAAATGTTAAAAATGAAATAAATGAAAAATATCCAGAAATTGAAGTTAAAATTATTGCTTTTGATTTTGGAAAATCTTCGTTCAAAGATTATGAAAAGGATATTTTTCCAATTTTGGATAAATTGGATATTGGAATTTTAGGTAAACATTTTTAAAAAAACCAATCTGTAGCAATATTTTATAGTAAATAATGTTGGACAAATGCATAAATATCCGGATTATTTTCATCTTTTTCTTGGTGGCCCTGAAAAGGTTGCAGAATTGGTAACCGTGAATACACTTCCATGCACAATTTTAACATCAAAAATACTTTCAAAAATGGTGGAACGAAAAAGTGGAATAATTATTAATATTTCATCAGCTTCAGGTTATCATGAAATGGCCAAATGGTCAGTCTATTCTGGAACGAAGGTATGTGTCTTTAAAGGGGTTAACATATTATTACTTGTTGGGGTTAATTGAAAAACCGACTTTTTTGCAGTAAATTTTGTTACAAAAAATAGTCATTAAAATTTTGGGGAATCAAAGAACGAAAAATGTCGCAACTATTTTTTGAGAGAATAAAAATGAAACATTAAATTCAAAGAAGTGAATAGCCATTTTTCTGTCTCATTTTCTTAGAATTAGAACACAAGTTTTTTGTTTCACACCCAATCATTACACAATTTTATTTCTGAAAAAAACCTTTTAAAATTTTTTACACTAATTACAAAATTAAAATTTTTAGCGTTTTATTAAACATTTTTCTGCATGTTTACACAAAGAATATTCTTCACTTGGAATTACAATACAAGCAGTTTGTCCAATGTTTTTAGCAACAAATATGACACATTATTCTGTAACAAAAACAATCCTTTCTCCAGAAGCATTAGCAGAATCTGCAATAAAAACTCTTGGACATACTTCTGAAACTGCCGGATCAATTATACATGAACTTCAAGCAATTGGATTATCATTTCCTTCATTTTTTGTTGATCCATTTATTTCAATTTTATCAAAAACACAAAAGCAGGAAATTTTCGAACAGCAAAAAATGAAATAAATAAATTTATAAAAATTGTTAAAAAAGCAAAACTGATGTTACAAAAATATTTTTAAATAAAAAATAAAAACTGTCTTTAAAAGTGATAATTTTAAAGATTTTTAGCACTTTGTTGAAGGTTTACAAAAAAAGAACGTTCAAAAAATGCATCAATCAACTGGGAACACTATTCTGCGCTAGCGTTCAACTTTAACATCAAAAATATATTTATCCGTGAGATAATTTGCTCATTTTCATGCAAAATGTATATTAAAACATAGTTCCAATAATGATTTGGTACTTCTTCAGTTTACCCCACTTTTTTATAAAATTTTTTTAAAAGTGCTTGGTTCCCCCTTTGATTCGCAAAAAAAAAAACAAATTTTGCAGTGCTTCAAATTTATATGCAAATTTTTAACATATTTTTCATTTTTCAAGAAAAATAAAAAAAGGAGGGGGGGGGTAAACTGAAGAAGTGCCAATGATTCAGATTAAAAAAACATTAAAAATGCTTCATCTCTTCAAAATGTAGGTTTAGAAATTTTGTTCGCAAAATCACTTGAAAAATGTGTTCTCTATTGGACAGTTCAGCTCACCGTGAAAATTACACAAAGTCCTGCACCACATAAAAAAAGACATTATTTGAATTTTAAAATTCCCGCTTTTTTCCCTTTTCATAGACCTCCGTTGCATCCCTCATTTTATGGTTCGATGTCCTTCCTTTTTTTCCACTCTTTTTTGTTTATTGATTGCCAGAAAAACCTGCAATTCTTCATTTCTTGAGGTACATCTGTTTTAACTGGCGTATCGTATGTTGCTAGAAATAATACTTTCCTTAGCAGCTTTGATTTATGTGTGTATCATCAAAAAAAAAAGATGATTTTTTAATGATGTAATATGTAAAAAAATTTATTCCGTGTTTTCCCGCTTATTTTTTATTGATATTAAACATTTTACATTTTTAGAAACAAAGTTAAAACAAAAATAAATGGGTGACAAAAATGAAAAAGTAAAAGTAAAATTTTATTATAATATAATTAAAACAAATTTTTTAGCGTCGTAAAAATGGTATCCAGTTAATTGCATCTGATAAAAATCACATATTTCAATATCAAGGTTTTTGCAAAATTGTTATTAATCAAGTGCAATCTCTTTTGTCTGTTGAACCAATTAATGATGGTTTGTTTCAATTTTTACTTTTTTTAAAATTATTTTTATCCTGTTTTTAGAGTTTAAATTAATTTCTGCACTGTTTGAATGGAAATTTTATGTCCAAAAAGTAATTTTATTGCTCTTATTTTTTGTTACTTTAGCTGTATTTTTAGAATATTTTATTCGTTTTTGGTGAACATGAATTTCAAGATTTTAGTTTGATTTTTAAAAGCGAAAGTATTTGCAAAAAAGTTTATAATTTAATTTATGAAAAAAGGGTATGCAGTAATTTAATGTTCCATATAAATTCGTTTATGCTTTTTTTATAGGCTAAAGATATAAGACGAGGATATAAAAAAAATCCTGGCGAGGGTCCGAAAAAAGCACGAATTGTGAAATATGCGGCACCCCTG
>JAQIXH010000049.1:0-28156 GCA_034700145.1 Panagrolaimus detritophagus
GCTTGTTCGGACCTGAAAAAATGAAAAAAATAATATATTTTGAAATAATCGTGCAAAGACTAAAGTTTTGTTATTGTACAATATTGAAAACGCATAAAAGTAATATTGAAAGTTTTTTTAAAAATTAAGATAGGGAGCGTCATCAAAAAAAAAATTCGTTTTTACTGAAATCATTGATACAATAATAAACTTTTGGATATTCTTTATCAAATGGCATAAGTAGAATTTGTTTTTTATCCCCTCTCCGAAAAGTTATTGGATACAGAAGGCGAGCGACTACAACAGAAAATGGCAAGAAAAAAACCCAAGCAGGCGATGAGATCAAAATTTGGTGTGTCTGGGGTTAGCACTTCAGCCTTTCATGCATGGTCGCACGCATGGCCAGGATCGAATCCCAACAGCAGGTGCAAAAAAATTACTTCATAAAAAAATGTCTAAAAAAATAGTTTTTTTATTACGAATTACTATTTGTAGTTTATTAAAAAGTTAACTAAATGTTTTTTAGACACTTTTTTTTATGATGTAATTTTTTTGCACCGGCTGGGATTCGATCCTGGCCATGCGTGCGACCATGCATGAAAGACTGAAGTGCTAACCACAGACACACAAAATTTTGTAATCATCGCCTGCTTGCGTTTTTTTCTTGCCATTTTTTTTACTCTTTTTTTAAAAAAATAGACAATGACGCTCCCTAAATTAAGATAATAAAAATAACTTACTCCAACAAATACAGTATGATCGTAGTCTAATGAAGCATACCAATAACCAGTTCGTGTTTGGGCTTCTTCAATGAATGAACCAGCTGTATAGGGATAAATTGCTAACCATGGAATCGAAAATGAAATTACAACAGCGGCTAAAAATTGTTTTTCATAATGAAATTTTATATAAATTCACAAATATGGAAAATATTAATTATTTTTATTACAAATAAATAAAAGATTATGAAATTATTAGTTTTTGAACACTTGTAAAACGTTACAGTAATTTCAAGTGCAGATATACGGTAACGATTTCAACACAATTTTTTTCCTACAATCTTTTTTTCTTGTTTTAAAACATTTTCGATTTTAATTAAATCCCTTGCTAAAACTTTTTGCTCAACTATAAAAGCTTTTTTGCCATTAAAAAATATAAAAATCTATACCCAATGGAATTGCTTTGTTATGTAATAAACAAAAATTATCATTTCGTCGTGGGAATACAATAATACAAAATCTAATATATGAAAGAAAAACGGCTAAAATATATCGAATTGTAACTGAATATTGAATATATCCATGCCAAAGAGATATTATTAAACCTTTATGAGGCAAAATTTGAAATAAACCAAAAAATTCTGGGATATTTGTTGCTCGACGTCCAAGAAAATTGAAAGGGTAATCCAAAAGTTCCTAAAATAAAAATTTTTTATAATTAATAAAAAATTTGACAGATAGTAATCAAAACTCGACAAATGTTGTAATTTTCGTGTTACTATCATTTTAAATTTTCGTGGTGAAACAAAAAAAATTAAAAACTGACCATAATTCCATTAATTATTAGTAAAGTATAAAATGGACCTTGGAAATCTGACTTCTTAAAGCCTATTACAATGCCAATTGAAATTGCATAAATTATATAAGATGGTAAAATATATGCAAAAGCAACATAAGCTTCAATGGCACGTGTTTCAATGCTACACATTGGCTAAAAAAATTATACGATTAAATTTTGCAAAAATTCTAAAAGAGTCAAAAAACCAAAATAGTATAATTTTAGAATTTTTTATACAAAATAAATTTATTTGTTTTTTTACTGACGATAAAAACAACAACAGGTGAAAAATGGTTTTAAAAATAACTTTTGTTCTTAGGATTACTTTTTTGGTTTTTTTTGTTATTATATTTAACGCCTGTGTAATAATGGCCCTTTTTAAAGGGATTTTTTAATAAAAAATATTTAGTTTCTTTTTCCAAAGATTTTCAAAAGTATAATTATTGGTTTGAAAAAATAATATATTTTTGCACTTCTGTTTCCACTTCCGGACAAATTTATTTTTAAAAAAGCTTTCTTTGTGTAAAAAAAAATTTTTTAGACAGTTAAACATTTTGTTTTCAAATCTTACATGAAATATGTGAATCTTAAATTTAAAAAATCATATTCAATACTTAATTTTTTTGCCAAATTTGAATTAAATTTTCAGGTCCAAAATTAATTTGTTTGATTTCGATATATCAGATTAACAAAAATAAAAAATTTATTGTGTAGTTTAATGACGTAATTTTTTAGATTATTATTAGAATATTGAAAAAAGGATCAAAATTTTGCAATAATTCAGCTTTGCAGTAACAAGAAATCCCTATTGTTCTGATAATACAATTTAAAAAAAAACAACTTACTAAACTATATCCTTTTAAAAAATCTTCCATTTTCTTTATATTTAAATAAAAACTGGTAAAATTTATAAACAAAATTTTGACGACAAAAAACTTTTTTTTAAATTAATATGTAAATCTCATATTTTTAAAATTATGTATTGCAAAACTACTAAGAAATGCAGCAAAAACTTCAAGAACCATAAAATTGCAGCTGTTAAAATTTTGTTCCATCTTATTTGCTGCTTTAAAAATAATTTTATGTTACATTTTGCATTGAATTTTGAGCAATATCATTAAAAGGGATTCACAGAAAAGAGATAAAAAAATAAGAAAATACATGTATTTTCAAATTTTTATTAATTCTTAGATAAAATTAATTCTGTAATGTTTTTCATTTATGGTTTATTTCTTAAATAAAAAATTGATATCCAAAATTTTTTTATATTAATTTTTTAACAAAAGGGCTAAAAAAGTAAAAAAAATGTTTTTGTTATTATTATTCCACGGTTATTCTCATTCGCAACAAAAAAAATTTTATTTACCTGGTGAAAAAATAAAAATGTCATAATAGTAGCCATTATTGGAAATTATTTATCTGGCTTGTCGAAAACAAAAAGACAATAGGGGGATGACAAACTATGTTAGAATAGAATCGTAGCCCGCATCAAATAAAGTTTCAACACAAATAGTTAAAAAAATTGTATAAATTTTAGCACAAATAGTTGAAAAACTTTTTAATATACTGTAATTCTAATAACATAGAATAATGAGTTAAATGTTAAAGCAGCTGGGGCGTTTTATTAGAAATAAGAAATATTTTCCCTTGTGGATTTTATGTGCGTGTTTTCTTTTTTAGTGTGTCATTATTTTGCCTTTTAAAACGAATAATATGAATTTTTGTTATTAAAAATAAAAAATCATACAGAGTAAAAAATTGGACAAAGCACATTGTTTCACAAGATTTGACATTTCTAAATTTAAGTTTACAAACAAAAATAATATAACTTTTAAGAACGAATATGGATAAAAAAGATTACAAAAGAAGTTGCTAATTTGAAATTAAATAAATAAAACATCTAAGAGTTTTTTAAATTTATGATGGACGTTTTTTGCACACAAATTTAGCGTTGAAAGTATCACATAGTACTGAATAAAAAGCTCCTGTAACATTTCCACATATTGGTGCAAGACTTAATACATTACAATAATACGGAGCAACTTTATAAGGATTATTAGCGCCCCATTTTTGATAATCAAAAGGAGTGCCATCAGTCCATTTATATGATATAAAAGTGTCATCATTAAATAATCCTATCCATGCTTGCGTTTTACCATCGCAAGAATTGGATCCTGGATAATATGCTAAATCTAAATTTTTTTGTCATAAATCTAATCAAAGCATTAAATAATAAAAAATATACTTGCGACAAACAAAGCTTCTTGCAAATTGTGAATTGAAGCTAAATGTGCATTTTCGATGACACACATTTGTTCCGCTTCATACCATGTTCTTGGATCAAAAACCTTGTAACAAAAGCCTCCGTTTGCTGACCATTCCTTTTCGCATGTTTTGATTTTTGTGGTGGTAGTTGTTGGAATTATTTTTGTTGTTGTGGTTGGAGAATGAGTTGTAATCGTTGCAGTAGTAGTTATCAAACAAACAAAAGGTTTCATTTCATAACATCCTTCAGCAATCCATTGACCACCTTGAATTTTAGCAGCACCACAATTTGCACCCGAAACATTTTGTGGTTGACCTTTATCCCAATCTTTAAAATCAAATTGTGTATTGTCTATCCATGTCCAAACACCAGGTGTAAAGAGATCATTTGCACCTATCCAAAAATCAATGCTTGTACTATCAGTAAAAAATGAACTTGCTTCGCCTGTAAAAAATAACTATCAAAATTATAAAGAAGAAAAAATTGTATTTTTACTGCTAATAACAACGTTATCTAACATGTCATGGATAGAAACGAGATTTCCCCCGTTTCTAACACAATTTTGATTAGCAACTATAAAATTCATTTTTTGTGTTTCGTAAACATAACATTTTGTTGGATCCGATAATGATGCGATTGAACCATTTGGACAACTGGCTATGACAGAAATTAAAATGCTCAAGAAATAAAATATTAGCAATAACATCACTTTTTTGATAATCACAAAAGTATAAAATTGGAATTATGTTTCCACAAGTACACGCTTTTTTCAATAAAACTTTTATTGTATCTTTGATAAGAAAAAATAAATGAAAGAATTAAATGCTTTTTGTTTAAATTTATTGATTATTTTGTTGCTTTTATCATCAAAATAACTTAAGTTGTTTATGCCCTGTGTAAAAAATACTTTTTGAAGAACATCCACCGAAAACAAAGCTTAAAATTTCAAGAAAAGCAATTAAAAGCAACATTTTACCTTTCAAATAAGTTTTCTTTCAGTTCAATGATGGTGCTTTTATGTTTAATATTTCTGTAGAAACTTACAAAAATGGTTTGTAAAATTTATGGTATTTTAAAAAAACACAAGAACGTTTAATGAGACATTTAAAATAGTTTGTTTTCCATTTTCGCAAAAAAAACACGTTCCTTTTTTTAAACATTGATCATCAAATATTTCAGCAGTTTGTAAAAAATGAAAAACATTCTTCAAATTTTTTAAAGAGTTTTTTTCAAATTTACTGAAAAGTTTTAAAAAAAATCTCCCCTTAATTCGTTTAACAAAATGTTGCAATTAAAATTGCATTGATTTTTGGATATTGCTTCTCCTTTCTTTTTCGATTTTTTAACAAAATTTTTATTAAAAAATTTTTTTATTTTCATGAATATTACGAATATAGGATTATTCTATTTCACATATTATAAGGCTATATTTGCAAAAAAAATCCATTTGGCACAATTTGAGATTACCATATTTTTTTACAATCATATGGTTTTTTTAGACTTTTATTCAGAGTTTCCTTTAAATTTTGGGAAATTTTTCATACTACTAAAAGCATTTGAGCCTCCATTTATTTTATGTTAAACAAGCAGCTTTTTTTAAATCGTTTTTAAAGTGTTAATATGCTTTAAGAAGTTAAAAATGCAAATAATAGTTTATTTCAATCAAATTTTTATCACCAAACATTTTTTATGATCAAAATAACATAACCAATTATATAAATTCACTTAATGGTTTGAACTGGACAATTTCTTGCATAAAAAACTCTTTAAAACTCTATCACAAGAAAAATTATTAAATTGTCCAGTTTTAATGCTATAATGATCTTCACTGCTCCAAATTTGTCCACAGTATTCATGATTTGAAAGACTTGGTTCATCGATATTCCAACGAATATAATCCATGGGTGTTTTATCGGTCCATTGCCAAGTTGTACCGTTATCAATAGAAAATAATCCGATAAATGGTTGACTCGGCCAATGATGATATGTTGATGAAAATGGTTTTGCTAATTCTAAACTGCTTTAAAAAAAACTATTTAAAAGCCAATAAAAAACCTGCAACAAAAATTCCTTCTTTTTCGCTATGAATCGATGCTAAATGTGATCCTTCTTGAATACATTTTTTCTCAGCATCTGCCCAATTCATATCATGAAATACAGCATAGCAAAATCCTGTAACATTGTAATATTTCCAAGATGGTGGACATGGTTTTGATTGAAGCAACATATCAACATCGTTACCAATAAGCAAACTTTGGCCAAAAGAAAAACTTAAAATTCCACAAAAAATAATTAAAAGCAGCATTTTGCTTTTTTCAAAGTTGTTTCCCTTTCAATGATTCTGTTTTTATATCAAATTATTCTAAAAAATTGTTTAAAATGGAATGCAGGAAAACAAAATTTGGTATTTTAAGATGTGTCATTTTTTAAAAAAATGATAAAAATTTTAAACGAAAAATTAAGAAATTTGTTTTTTGTTCATTTTTTGTAAACATTAAATGTTTTAAATTTAAAATTAAAAAAAATGTTTCACAAAAAAAATGTAGAAAAACAAAAACCGATTCCTGTTTTTTCTTCCTCTCATGTTCCAAGGGTTTATTCCTAATTTTTTCGTCAACATTTATGCTGCGAATATATGAGTTATGAGTTATCGAATATTTTTGGAACTTAAAGAATTTTACTAAAAAAATTTGGCATAATTATCATAGACTTTCGTTACACAAAAAAATGTAAATCTTTGGCAAATTTAAAGGTTAAAGTGTGAAAACAATAACAAGTGACAATCAATTAAGCTTACGTTTATCAACTTTAATGAAATTTAGATTGTCATTGGATTCTTATATATGTTCATTTTGGCATTATTTATAAGTGAAATATAATTTCTCTAAGAAAAAATGTATTTCTGTTTTTCCACCATTAATTTAAGCAGAAAGAAAAATGGTTTTAATTTACTTTTTTTTATAATTTCAAATTTAAAAAACAGCAATTGATGAACCAACGGTTTTCCAATGTGGGCCTCCTGTTCAGCAAACAGGACGTCCTCTAATGTGGATACAACATATATAAGCGCGAATGAGTCATTCTTGTAAAAAACAAAATGAGAACATAGTTATTCTTTTTACAATCAGTTTTAGTTTTGATAAAGGTGTTTTATAGTTTAAAATATGCAACGAATTTATTTTAATTTTAAACAGATCATTTATATACTATTTAAGGTTTTATGATGGTAATGATTTGCATACATATCGTGCAATTAATGATTTGCAAGAATCAATATTATTGGCAATTAAACCGGTTTTATGATTGCATATGGGCGCAATATGCATATAGGCACAATTGCTTACACCAGGAATTGGAAAACCAGGGAACCAATTTTTATAATCATACGGTGTTCCATCTGTCCATTTCCATTTCAATGCTTTAGAATCTTCTGTGTATAAGCCAGTCCAAATTTGTTTGTGTGCATCACAAACATTTGCACCAGGATAATTTGCAAAGTCTGTAAAATATGTTTATTTAATTTTTTGTCAATTTTATTTGCCAATTATTCTGCACGAATTTAAGCAGAATCCTTTGAATATAAACTTCTTAATTATCACACTTCAACTTACTCGCAACAAATAAGTTTTCATCTTCGTCATGAATCGAAGCAAGATGTGCCCCATCAACTTTACACCGATCTTCTGCTTCCAACCATGTGGAAGCATCAACAAATAATCTATAACAATATCCAGTTGTAGAATAATATGTCCATGTATCTAAACAAGTTGTAGGTTTAGAAGTTGTAATCGGTTCAGAAGCTGCTTCATTAACCAAACAAGAAAATGGTTTTACATCTAAACAATTTGCAGGAATCCATTTCCCGTTTTGCAATTGAACAGCTCCACAATTTGAAACGTTATCCCCTTTCCCAAAGTCCTCAAAATTCCACGGTGTTCCATCGCTCCATGACCAATTACCAAGAATGAATAATTTATTAGCTCCAATCCAAAACTCAGCACTTGCGCTGTCAGTAAAAAATGTGTTTGCTTCTCCTAAAATCTGAATTTTGAAATTTATGTTTTTAGTATTATCTTTTTTTTACCACTCAAAAAAACATTATCTAACATGTCATGGATTGACGCCAAATGACCTCCCAAATTTTTACAACTTTCTTCTGCTGCAATCCAATTTAGTTTTTGGCTTTCGAAATAAAAACATTTTGTTGGATCTGAGAATGATGCAATTGATCCATTTGGACATGCAGTGAAAGAAGCAATTTCAAAAAAAGCAAAAAATAAAAAAAGAAGAAACATCATTTTTGCTGCTTTAAACAGTTAATAAAAAAATTTTAATGGAAATGAATTTTAGTTTTCATTCCCAAAAAATATTCCTTATCAGTAAAAGGGGTGTTTAAAATGAAGAGAGCTGTTTAAAAAATCAATAAAACTTGGTTTATATAAATAAGTTTTTTTATAACTATACAGGATTTTGAACGTTAATACAAAAACGTAAGTTTTTAATTAAGTCAATCAAAATGTGTAATCTTTCTTTATCTTGGTTTTGTTAAATGATGAAAATGAAAATAAATATAGATGTTATTTTTGTAAGAGTGCATGAACAAAAAATTGAGAAAGGTTCTTTTTTAATTAAAATCAAAATTTGTTTATATTAAGAAAATATGTGATTTTTCTTTTTGTCTGCGAGAAAAAAAAATACATTTTTTACGGCTGCTTTTTACAAATGAATTTTGGTAAAACTCTTTCACATGGAGCATTATCAAAATCACCCATTTTAGCTTGATATGTTCCACATGAAGCAAGAAAAATATGACCGCAATTGAAATGATCTTGAGGTGGATCCGGATGTCCGGGCACCCATTTTGCATAATCAAATGGAGTTCCGTCAGTCCAATTCCAATGTGCATTTTCGTCTTCTGTAAACAAACCAATCCAAGCATGAGTCGGCCATGTACATCCATGTACCCCAGGATAATATGCTAAATCTGAAAACTTTTATTCGCAGAAATTTTTGTGAAAAAAAAATTTTTACCTGCAAGAATAAGGCTTTCCTCAATGCTATGGACAGATGCTAAATGTGCATTTTCAGCTTTACACCGAGTTTCCGCATCTTTCCATGTTGCATTATCCATAACTTTATAACAAAAACCAGTTGTATTGTAGAATGTCCATGACACAGGACAAACAGGGGAATTCAGCTTTGTCGGAGCGTCTGTTGCATCTTTAAATTCGCAAATAAACGGTTTTTCTTTATCACAATTATCAGAAATCCATTTTCCACCTTGCATTAATCCTGCTCCACAATTTGATTCGAATGTATTTTGGGGTTGTCCTTTGACCCAATTATTAAAAGCCAACGAAGAATTATCCATCCATGACCAAGTTCGGGCTTTTATCGTATCAGTTGCACCAATCCAATATGTGTCGCTTGAAACATCCATCCTCTTTGCTTTTTCTAAAACAAACAAAAAACTAATCAATGTTTTATCAAAAACGACATTTTAGAAAGTAAGAAAAAGATGAATTACCGTTTAAAAACATATTTTCAAACATTGAATTTATAGTAACCAAGTGCCCATTTAATCCAAAACAAACTCCTTCAGCTTTCATAAAAGTCATTTTATCAAAAAATTTATACTGCAAATCCGAATCGATATATGATTCAACAAAATTTGATGCACTTGAAGTTTTAATTTCAATTTTTTGTGTTATCTGATGATTTGTCACAACAACACGTTTAAAAAATATTTCATTCGAGGAATTTAAATTTCTTGTATTTAAACGATACAAAGTTAAATCTTTTGGTTCAAATTTCGTTCCCGTCCATTTAATATTCATATTTTCTTTTGAAATTGTTTTGTTAAAATCATCAAAGCTTAAAGTATCTTTTTCTTTCCTTAAAATTTTTTGTACGATAAAGATAACGAGGGAATTTTTTTTTTTACGTTTCTGTATTTTCTTTATTTTTTGCGTTTTTATAATTTTCGGATGAAGAAATTCCACCCGCTTCTGCTTCAAATAATCCAAAAAACGTGAATCCTCCTTCTGCAGCTGTAACATCCTTATTATTACTGTTACGCATTTTTTCAATATTTTTTCGAAATTGGTGATCTTTTTCTTTATCATATTTAAAGCTCCTTTCTTTTTCATCATATTTTAGCACTTCATTTGCATAATCTGTTTGAATATCCGGTCTTGCAAAAATATCATCCCAAAATACAGAATTCCATTCATTTTCTGTTAAATCTTTTGATTGAATTTGTTGATTTTTAAAAATTTCCAAAAGTTCATTAATTATTTCTTTTTCTTGTGTTGATGGAATATAAGCGGCAGAGACTTCTTCATCCCAAAAAGCTTTGTTATAAAGGTCTCGGGTAAGCCGATTTAGGTCTTTGGACTGCAAATAAACAATACCTAAAATAATTTTGATGTGGTAAACATTTTTAATGAGCGCCTTATCTTTTTAAGACACAAATAAAATTTTGTACATTTATACAAATGTATTATGTGCATTGTTGACTTATTTTTTACTTTAATCTTTGACTTTTAAAACATACCATTTTTATCAGCATGTTTATTTACAAGGTTGGCAAAAAACTCTGATTTTTGCAGAGTTTTTCCAGTTAAATTAAATTTTCTTGTTTCATATTGTCCCATAACCATTGTAAATTCAAAATATGGTTTAATACCTCGCAAAAAATGTTCTGTATTATTTTTTGCATCAGATATCTAAAATTTCAAATTTTTTTTAAAAACTTCCAAAAAATAGCTTACCATTTTATTACAAAATTTTTCATGTCTTGTATAAAATTCAAATGGCATTAAATGTGGTTGATCTTGATTTGATGTCCATTGATTATTTGTATCAACAATTAAATCTTTTCCACCAAGTCCAACTCGAACCATTTGCATTGGAAGTGGTAGAATATCAGAAAGTGTAACAGTTACATTTTTTTGTTTTAAAGAATTTTGAACAACTTTTGCAGCTTTTGAATCCCATAATTTTAAATTAAATCCAAAAATATGTCTATGAATATTTGAATATTCATCAAAGGTACAACTAATTGAATCAATTTCCATTACACAAAGTGGTGTCACATAAAATCTAAATTTATTTAAATTAATGTCATACAAATAGTAATTTTACAAACTTGCTATATCCATGACTATCTTGTCGCCAAACATTTAAATATCGTTTTTCATATTCAACAGTTAAAAATACATGTTCTTTTTTAACAACTTGATCCCATAAACTCATCCCAAAAACATCTTTATTTTTAAAGATAAATAGCAGAAAAAGTGCTACAACAAATTTTGAGTTTAACATTTTCACTTCAAAACGTCTTAATTTTTCGATTTTAATGTTGCTTTTATTTTCAATCTGATATCAATTATCAGCAAGCAAAACAGCTTCCTTAAATAAAGTTCCACCCAAAAAGAAAAAGCTTGCAATAATTTTTGATTGTTTTTTTACAACACAAAATACATTGATTGTTTATGAGTTATTTTTATGCTTTTTTATCAGCTTAAAAATGAATCATTTGTTAAAAAAATAAAAATATGAGTTATTTATTCTTTAAAATAACAAAAAACAATCGAATGATCCATGTTTTTTGCAATTAATTTTTAAAAAGTAATGAAAAATAAAAAAATTAATAGTGAAGGTTGTTGTAAAAAAAAATTGTTAGGTTTCCACTTTTTTCCAATTATCTTAAGGATTAGAACATCTGTGGCATCCAAATTGCATTTTTTCGCCAAAATTTATGTAATGACGTGCACTGTTTTTTCAAAGTTGTGCAAAAAACATAATTTTGGTACCAAAAAATGCAGAATCTTTAATATTAATACGAATTGTTAAAAAAATTATTAGGTTAAATGCTGATAAAAATGATAATTGATAAAGAAAAATTGAAAATATCGTAATTTTTTTTATCCGAATTTTTCGCCCCTCGATTACCCAATTTTAAATTGTGTCTATCAGATGCAGAATTTTTTCTGAGTCAGATAAATTAAAAAATAAATGCGCGAAAGTGAGCAGTTAATTTAATATTACAGAAAAACAAAAAGTCGCAAATTGTCTCTCCACGTCCTTAAATTTATGCAACGATTTTGTCTTCGACAAAGCGTTTTTTAATTAATTAATTTATTTATTTTTCACTCCAGAAAAGGCTGAGTGGGCAGAGAAAAAAGAGATACAAAAACAATAAAGATTAAAAAGTAAGACAAAAGAATAAAAAGTGAGACAAATTTCGAGTGTTATCATCAGAAATTGAAAAAAACAAAGTTTTTTTTCTTACGGCTAATCTTTTTAGTACAAAAGTTGAAATGATTTTAGAAAATCGTTTTACAGCAAAGATTTTTAATTTAGTGAAATTTTTTAAAAATTTTAAAAGTTATCGTTCAATAATATAAATTAATATCTATATTTAATGATACAATAATATGACAACATTTGCTTTTAATATGGTTATTTTTTACAAATAAATCTGGATAAAACTGATGTACATGGGACATTATCAAAATCTCCCATTTTAAATGTTCCACATGAAGCAAGAAGAATAAAACCGCAACTTTTATTCAGTTGAGGTGGATTTGGTTTTCCAACCATCCAATTTGCATAATCAAATGGAGTTCCGTCAGTCCAATTCCAATGTGCATTTTCCTCTTCTGTAAACAATCCAATCCAAGATTGTTGAGTCCAATCACAACCGTCAACACCATTGTAATATGCTAAATCTGAAAAAAGCATCTATTCTTTATTTCAACAATTTTCTATATTGTGCTTACTTGCAATAAACAGATTTTCTTCCAATGTATGAATTGAAGTTAAATTCGCGTTATCAATTTTACATCGATCTTGCGCATTAAGACATGTTTCATTAGCAAAAACTTTATAACAAAAACCATTGTAAGACGTCCAAGAAGGCTGACATGAAGTTGGTTTTGTTGTCATCTTTGTTGTGGCAAATATTGTGGATGTTGACGTAGGAGCTGAAGCTGCTTCATTAACCAAACAAGAAAATGGTTTTGCATCTAAACAATTTGCAGGAATCCATTTCCCGTTTTGCAATTGAACAGCTCCACAATTAGAAATGTTATCCTTTTTTCCAAAGTCATCAAAATTCCATGGTGTTCCATCACTCCATGACCAATTACCAGGGATAAAAAGTTTATTAGCTCCAATCCAAAAATCGGCACTTGCGCTGTCAGTAAAAAATGTGTTTGCTTCTCCTAAAATAAAAATTTAGAATTTCAAGTTATTAGTATTTTATTTTGTTTACCACTCAAAAATACATTATCCAACATGTCATGAATCGAAGCCAAATGCCCTCCCAAATTTTTACAACTTTCTTCTGCTGCAATCCAATTTTGTTTCTGGCTTTCAAAATAAAAACATTTTGGTGGATCCGAGAATGATGCAACTGATCCATTTGGACATGCAGTGAAAGAAGCAATTTCAAAAAAAGCAAAAAATAAAAAAAGAAGAAACATCATTCTTGCTGCTTTTAACGATAATAAAATGAATACAATGGAATTAATTTTTGACTTTTATTTTAAAGAGTTTATCAGTAAAGAAAAAATTATGTCTTAAAATGATGACAACAGTTTAAAAATCAATAAAGTAAGGATAGACAATGAAGAATTTTATTTTTATTGAATTGAAAAAAGTTGAAATGTGGAAGCTGCATTCAGCTATGAAAACAGCAATTTTGATGGAGATTCTGAAGCAAACAATCCTTGATTTATTTGTTTTGTTTTGTTATGATATTTGTTATTTACAAATTTTTGTGTTTTGAATAAAGTATTTTAGTCTAAAATCCTCCTGTTATATCCGTTCTGAAAAATATACCCCTTGATTCAAATGTTTTAGATTAAGAGTGAATGAATTCTATTGACAGTACAAGCGTTGATAGTGTTAATAACAAAATTGCATTCTGGTGAAATGCATGAGAAAAAAATAAAAAGCAAAAATTTTTAAAAATAGATTCTTTTTGTTGCTAACTTTTGTTAAATTTTTTATTGCTACAAACACTTTTTTAATTTATTAACGGCATAAATAATATTTAGAGATCTTTTAGTATTTTTAAAAACCGACATCTGAATCATTAATTTTGTAATCTATTTTTAATCAGCTGAATGATCTTGAAATATGATTAATTTTGATTGTACTTTGTTTTTTAAACATAAACATGTTTGGATAAAATTTCTTAATTGTTTAGTTTAATAATTTTTTATGAATTGACCGAAAATGAATCATTCAAAATAAATGTTGCATTTTTGTTTTTTTTAAACATTCCAATTTTTGGCAACATTTTATTTTTATTTAATTAAACCCAATCCAAAAATCCATATGTTCCTCCTTCAAAAATATTTTTTCTGTTTTTTAATTTTTCAATTCAAAATCCACAAATAATTAAACAATGGATGGATCTTGAAGATTATTCGGATGTAATTTTTGATGAAAATTTTGATAGTAATGTTACATATATATAAAAGATTTATTTAATATTGCTTCAGAACATTTATGTTTGAAATCTGTAGAAAACTAGCTTTTAAGAAAAGATGAAATTGCGATGGTAGAAAGTAAATAATGTTTGACCTGATATATCAGATGAATGAAATATTCAAAATCTGCCGATTATTGATTTGTGGAAAATTGGACGCAAAAAGGAAAAACGTTTTAAAGCAAAAAGGGGCAAAAAAAATTTTTCTAGCTTGCGATTTTGAAAACATAAACAATCGTGAATCATTTGAGTCAATGTGAAAGATTTTTTATGACGAAATATATTTTCCTATTTTTTCTTTGAATATTTTGTTTTTTCTTTGAAATATTCCACAGATAAAAATGGATTGCTAGTTTTTTTTATTAAAGTTTTGCATAAAATGGATCCAGCGATGGTATTCTTCAATAAATATTTTCAAGCAACTTTGAATGTCATTTATAGGATTAATTTTACAAAGTGATATTAAAGAAAAATTCTGTTTAATATTGAAAATTTAAATCAATAATGTTGAAACATTTCGACCTATGTTTTTAAAAAGTCCCGTGACTGAACTGTCAGAATAATTTTTGTTGTTTTTTTTTATGAAGCTTATGCTTTTCAAAACAATTTTAAATAACTATTTCCTATTTCCCAGTTTTTTAAATAATATTTAATACGTCAAAGATAGCAAAAAAATTCTTTTTTTTAAATCAATAATGTCTACAAAATCTTTCAATTTCTTTATCTCCAAATAAAGCGACTGAATCAAGTTTTTTTTATGCTTTTCAAAACAATTTTAAATAACTTCTTTTAAGAAACTTCTTTTATTAAATATTCAAACAAGAATCAAAAAATTTGCGTTTATTATTTGCGTTGATAAAAATTTTTATGAAAAAACAATTCAATTGATTTTTCCAATTTTGACGTTTTACAGCATTTTGGGCGTGTCTAAAAGCGAAAAAAAGATCTTGTTACAAGATTGTTGCAAATAAAAGAAGAAATGCAATATTTTCTAGTGCCATTTTTTTTGCTCTAAAAGCTTGAAACATAAAAAAAGCATCAAAAGTTTGTGAACGTTCAAGAAAGAACCGGAGAAATCAAAGCAAGAACAAAAAATGTACATTGCCATTTTTGCGAAAAAGAAACAAACAAATTGCTTCGCAAAAAAAAGTGTAAATTCGTTCATTTTGATTTTTTATCGAGATTATTTTTTTTGATACTTTTTTTTCTTCACTAAAATCTCGTGTTTAAAGTTTAAAATGCAAAACTGATAAAAAACTAGGGTTATATTATTTGACCAAACACAATCGAAAAAATCAAAATGTTGTTTTTTTTTTCTTTTTTTCATTATTTTAAAGAAAGAAACGTAGTTTATTTGCGATCAATTTTCCACTTTTTCGTTCTCGTGTTTCTAGTTTTTCAATTTTGTGTTTCATTTTTAGACTTTCAAGTTCGTTCTTTAAGGCCATCTTTGCAGTGCCGTAAATAGGTCGAAAGTAAGGGGGGGGGGAGGTTTTCAAAAAATCTCATTTTTCCTAGTATGAATTTAATTTTTTTACCTTAAATTTGGCACAAAGGGGGGTGGAGATGTCCCCAGCCTCCCCAAGGCAGTTGAGGCACAGCATCTTCGGTATTTTAAGATATCTCTTTGCGCTAACATTTTTGCAATGTGCTTTAAAAAATGCAAATGCACAAAAAAACAATAACAAATCATTCCTTTGTGGCAGAAACACTTTTTTGGCTACCTTTTTGGATCTTCAACACATTTAATCATTTTTTGGTGAATTCGCTAATCTGGACAAAATGTTTTCCCTCTATTATGTTTTTTAACGTAAAAGAGCAAAATTACTGGATTCAGTTTTGGTAAAAATTTTGTACTCAAAAAATTTAATTTTAACAAAAAAAAATAGTATCTGACTTAATGTTTCGATACGAATTGTATAGGGTGATTCAAGAAAAAGTAAGCACTTTGAATGGTCGGTATTTTGTTTCTATAAAATATTTTCAAAAACGGACTTGACAATCGTTATTGATCTTTTTTGCAAATTTGTTTAGTTTTGTTTTATTTCGTAATTTAATTTGGAGTTATTTTTCATAATCAACGTTGAATGAAAAATTGCAGCAACGAAGTTTCGAATGCAGCATTTTATTTTAATTTTGTATTTTCTCTTAAAATTTTAATAGATTTCTTAAAAATAATTTTACTAATGTGTGCTTAAGATTCAAGATTTTTTTTCAGAAGAGCTTGTGTTTTCACTATTATAGAGATATATTTTTTTATCACAAACATTAAAACGGTAAAGGAAAAAATGACGACAAAATATTCAAATGCCATTTGCTAATGATTTTGAAAAATAAATAAAAGTGTTTGGAAAAACTGCTCTTAGAAAAAAAAAGTTTTTTCTCAGCATTCATTCGCTAACACGTAGTGTTGAAAGATTTGGTTCAATATGGGAAAAAAAACATTTTTTTTGTATCAGCCATAACATTCGCCTTCCTGTTTTAAGCTTTAAATTTTTTTTAATATTTGAAGAATGCTTTTCGAATATTTTGTTCAGTACTCTTCATAAAAAAAATTTAACATTGTTAAATTCGGTTAATTATGAAAAATTTCTTTCGACAAGTAAAAAAGGTGAAGAAAAATATACTATCCCACATGTTGCTTTAATTCAATATTAAAGAAAATATTCAGTTATGAGCCAGCAAAGGCAAAGACACGAATTAAAATATAATATTTTTCACATTTGTTGATAAATAAAAGTTGCAGAATTTACATCCATTATTAATAAAAAATCTTAAATATATGTAACTATGTTATAAAATGTCAAAGAAGGCTGACATTGAGTTGATTTTGTTGTGGCCAATGTTGTGGTTGTTGATGTAGGGGCAGAAACTGCTTCATTAACCAAACAAGAAAATGGTCTTACATCTAAACAATTTGCAGGAATCCATTTCCCGGTTTGCAATTGAACAGCTCCACAGTTAGAAATGTTATCCTTTTTCCCAAAGTCCTGAAAAATCCACGGTGTTTCATCACTCCATGACCAATTACCAGGGATGAATAATTTATTAGCTCCAATCCAAAAATCGGCACTTGCGCTGTCAGTAAAAAATGTGTTTGCTTCTCCTAAAATGAAAATTTTTAAAATCATGATTTTAATATTTTATTTTTTTACCACTCAAAAATACATTATCTAACATGTCATGAATTGACGCCAAATGTCCTCCCAAATTTTTACAACTTTCTTCTGCTGCAACCCAATTTAGTTTCGGGCTTTCGAAATAAAAACATTTTGTTGGATCTGAGAATGATGCAATTAATCCATTTGGACATGCAGTGAAAGAAGAAATTTCAAAAAAAAGCAAAAAAGAAGAAACATCATACTTGCTGCTTTTAACATTGATACAATATTTTTAATGGAGATAACTTTTGATTTTTATTCCAACAAATAATATTTTTATCAGCGAATAACAGGTGTAAATGAAGATTATGCTTTCTAGAAAAACCGTTACTTATAGAAAATTAAAAATAGCTTATCAGTTTTTTGTTTACCATTAAATCCATTTCTTGCGTTAATTTTTGGGAAAGAAGTATTTATGGAAAAAACTTTTGTTCGATAAGAATTTTTTAAAACGCACAAACAAAACTATTTGTATCCTTGAGTTAAAACTTATTTTTATAAAAATATTATGTTCGATGTGTTTTTAATTTTTGACTTTTATTCTAAAGAGTTTATCAGTAAACAAAAAAGTATGTCTTAAAATGATGACAACAGTTTAAAAATCAATAAAGTAAGGATCGACAATGCAGAATTTAATTTTTATTGAAATGAAAAAAAGTTAAAGTTTTAAAGCTGCACTTAAAAATGTAATATATTGAGCCTTTCATTATGATACAAAATATAGAAATGCTTAGAACAATTTTATTCCGGTGATTTTTTGCAAATATATTTTGCTAAAAGTCGTTCACATGGCCAATTGTCCATTTGCGAAGCAGGTGCCTTGCATTCTGTTGTCAGATACTTTAATGTACAACTTCTTGGGAATGAACTAGTAGGGTGACCTCCCGGCCATGTTGTATAATTAAAAGGAGTTCCATCAGTCCAATACCAATGTGCATTGTTGTCATCAGTATGTCCGCCTATCCATGCCATTTTATAGCCATCACAAACGTCGGCACCCGGCCAATAAGCTAAATCTGAAATAAATATTTTATAATTCTTCATTATCTCCATAATATTGTAAGCGCATACAAGCAAGAAAAAGTGCTTCATCTAAAGTATGAATCGAAGCTAAATGTGCTCCGTCAACTATGCAATTATTTTCAGCATCTATCCAAGTTGCATTATCCATAACTTTATAACAATATCCTGTTGTACCATTTACGACATAATATGTCCAAGAAGGCTGACATGAAGTTGGTTTTGGATGAGTGGTTGTTGTTGTTGTATCTTTTATCAAACAAACAAAAGGTTTAACACTGTTACAATCCTGTGTATTCCATCTGCCATTTTTTAAAGTTATCGCAGCACAATTATTGTCAGAAACATTTTGTGGTTGTTTTATGTCCCAATCAGAAAAATCAAATGGTGTTCCATCAATCCAAGACCAAACTCTAGGTTTATAAAGAGTATTTGCGCCTGCCCATAAATCACTGCTTATACTATCAGTAAATATTTCACTTGCTTCTTCTAAAATTTTTTTAACAATTTTTCATTAAAGCATGCAATGAACAATTTACCATTGACAAATGCATTTTCAAATGCACTGTGAATAGACGCTAAATGTCCACCTAAACCAATGCAAACTCCTTCAGCTGCCATAAAATTAATTTTTTCAGATTGGAAATAATAACATAGTGATTTATCCGTATATGATGCAATCGAACCATCAGGACATGATTCTGATGCTATAGTAAAAATTCCCAACAGAAACAACAATAAAGGCGAAAAGAACGACATTGGTTAAAGCGGTTGAACGAATTTAATCCGGAAATTTAAATTGTTCAATAAAACAAATAAAAACGAAAACGAAAAATGAAAAAAGTTGTTATCAGCTTTTTCCACACAATAAAAAAACTTCGTTTGAAAAATCTTTGATAAGAAAACTTGAAATACTTTTCACGGTTCAGTTATTAGAGTAAAAGATTGCTTTTTTATGATTTAATCACCAACAAAAATAATTATAACTTTGATAAATTTTAAATTTTAAAGTTTTTTTGCAAACGAACGGAGGAAAAGAATATTTTCCATTAACAAATATCAGCACCATTGTTAAAAAAATAAATTTATTATCGCCCGCCCATGCTGAGGTTGATGATGATTTATAAAAAAATTGGAAGATCAAAATTAACAAAAGTTTAATCAATAAATGTTTAAAAGCTGTTAGAAAATTATTCGAAATTGAAATTTTTTGGACGAGTTACTTTTGGCCAAATTTTTTGCAATTTGTGTAATTTCATTTTCCTTTTTAATGAAATATAAAAATTTATAAAAACTTAAATTATTAATGAAAAGTAACCAATTGTTCTGCTGGTCACAGCATAAAACAATGAACATATTTGTTTGTCGTAATTCTAAATGAAATCACTTCCTTTTACTTTTTGAAGTCATTTTCAAAACAGTTGAAAAGGTTTAAAATTTTCAAAAACGTAAAAAAGAAATTTTTGCACCCTTTTATTTTTATAGAAAATAAGACATCTTTAAAAAACAGCAATTTTGCAAAACGAATAAATAAAATTTTTTATAAATGCAAAAAGCGCGGCGGTACGCCTTTTTTCGATGTACAAAGAATGATGAAATTTATGTGTCTGACATTTTTTGCTTATTGAAAAAGTAGGATCAAAAAAGGCGGACACTTTTGACAAAAAAAACAGCAGCTGGCCGGCCAAAAATTTAAGGCCGCATTTTCTCACCTCTGATTTGTATGAGTTTTGAAACTTCGCTTTTATTTTTTGTAGTCAATTTTTTTCGGTCAAAATGTTTCCGCTTTGATTATCACTGCTGAAGTCCAATTTGGGGCAAACAGTACGAATAAAACAAAAATGCATAACAATTTTTACAGTAAAACAACTTTTTTATTCATAAAAAAATAATAAAATATTGTAAAAGATAAAAAATAAAATAAATAATTAAAATTTAACAAATTTTAATTATGTATTTGATGCGATTCGAGAATTAAATGACTGTACAATAGATTGATTGCTGGTTAAAGGTATGATTGTTGTTCTATTTTTTATGTTTAATATATTACAAATAAACGCAAATACATCGTTAAAAGGTTTAACTACTGCTTGCCGATATCCACTCATAACAAGCAAAATAATCAATGAATCAAGGAAAATTCGAATTTGAATAAAATTATGAATGTTTGAGGGCCAAGCTATGCCAAAACCGCCATCAAGCCATACTGGAAAATCCATACTTATTAGATTTATAAAAATGTCTCGAATTGCTTCCCAGCAAAATATAAAACAATAGAGAATAATTTGAATTATAATAACTATTGTAAATCGAAGAGTAATTCGAAATTCACGTTTATTATTTTTTGATTGAAATTTGAATTGTTTTGAAATTTTTAAAATTATCATTAGCGTTGATATAATTGATAACGATATACAAATTGAAGGAATTGTAAGAGCAATATATTGTAAGTAATTAGATCCAGTTGTTAAAATTTCATATATTGAATCATAAGGGGGATTGAAAAGACAATTGACGATTTTCTTTTCATTTTTAAAATTACAAATAACGTCCATTAATCTTTTAAATGCAAAATAAGATATTAAACCATGAAGATTGACGCAAACAATGAAAAAATTGAACACAAAAATGGTTACAAAAATGCGATAATTTTTGGTAAATTTTTCATACACTCTTTTAAAATATAAACAAAAAAATCGACTAAATGAAAGTAAAAATAAAGAGGAATAAGATGCAGCAGGAATTTCTTCTAATAAAGTATCAAGGATATCATTGGTGAAACAAGTTTCACGATGATAAAAGAATTTTCCAACCCAATTATTACATATAAAATTATAACTTAATAAAGCATCCCATAAAACTTGATTTAGAATAAACCAACGATAATCTTCTTTAATTTGGCCAAAAATTGAAATGAGCGCAATTAAAAGCAATAAGGCAGAACAAATATATCCAAAATTAATATTATATAATATTAATGACATTGTAGCTAAAGCACATCGAAAATTATCAAGATTTTCGCTGATTGCGATATTTTTAGTTGTACAGGTAAAATTTGCATCCATTATCAATTTTACACTTTGTTCTTTAAAATGAAATGAATGCGGTAAATTTTTAAGTTTTGGACCCTCTTCTTCTTTAAAAAAATTAATTAATTCTTTGGGAAAAAATATTCAAATTGAGAGAGAAATAAATAATTAATATTGCTTTAATGTTATAAAAATTGTGGTGTTGATGTTTTTTCCTAATTACCTGTAGCTAACCATGTAAACAGAAATATAAATTTTTTTTCTTGAAATTTAATTAAATGACAAGTAAAACCCAACATTTCTATGTTCTAAGTGTCGTTTGCTGTTTCCAAGAAAAACTTGTAAATTAATTTTCTATTTTTTACAGCTTCCATAAAACAATAAAATTAGTAATGGTTATCTTTTACCTTATGTTCACACGTATGTTGATGTAAATAAAAATAAAAAGAATTTTTTTCTCGTTTTTTATAGCAAAAATCTTGTTAAAATTTAGTATATATCAAAAGATTTTGCTAAACAAAAAATTAAGCGGATTAAAAATAAGCAAAAAAATATTAGGTGGTTTAGAATGCACACTCCTAAAAAAACTATTGTTGATTTTCCGACAGTGGAACTGTATCAGGTAATTCCATAAGTTTGTTGTGCCGCTGTTTTGAATGCCAAGATTTCTTATTGTTCATGAGAAACAAAAAATACATGATTTAAATATTACAATGTATATATTTGTACGAAAAATAACAATATAAAAGCATGAGGTATAAATGAAAAGAGTTGTAAAAATTTTAACATGCATAACGTCTTTTAACTGCTGCTGCTGTTAAACATAAACAAGATGGCAATAATATTATTTTCTAAAAACTTTGGAAGCTTTCATTATTTTGACGTGTCAAACTATCTTCTTCTCTTTTTTTGTTAAATTGTTTAAGTTTGTCATATATTTTCACTGAAATAATTATTATATTTGAGGTAAACTGTAGTATTCAAATATTTACTTCTCCAATCATTAGGTTTTTTTGGATCTTCTGCTTTTTCATTATAAGATTCCAAGACTTCATTAAACTCATATTTTGTCAAATCTAACATTTGAAATGGATTATATTGAATAATTTCGACAGCTTTTACACGTTCATTGGGATTAAGTCGCAAAGTTTTTTCCAAAATACTTCGAAAGTATTCTCCCCATTTATCAATATCCTTCCATTGTGGTAATTGAGTGTTGGCAAATTTTTTTGAAATTGTTTGTGCATCAAGTTCATGATGCTTTTGTGTAATAATTTGGGGATCTGAGGAATCAAACAAACAATAGAGCTTTGAAGGATTTGCAGGTTTTAGAATTTCTGCTAACACACAACCCGCAGACCAAATATCAATTGGGGTAGAATATAATTCGCTGAAATGTAAATTTACAGATTACATTCTAGGAGACGGACGAGGGCTCTACGATATCGATTTCGAAATATCGAAAAATTTCGATTTCGATTTCAAAATTATCGATTTCGACTGCGAAAAAATATTAATTTCGATTTCGGACTTTTTTGGTCGAAATTCAAAATCGATGATCTGGATTTAAAGTATTTTAGAGCACATTTTACATTTGTTTGTTGTAATTTTTTAGCATATTATCTTTTTCAATAAAATTTTTAAATCCTTAATTTTTGTGTTAAAAAATATTTTAAAAAATTAGCAAATTATCCTTACTTCGATTTCAAAAAAATATCGATTTTGGCCGAAAAATTTTAGATATCGACTTCGATTTTTTTCTTTAAATCCTTCATTTTCAGAGCCCTGAGCCGGACTTTTTTCTCCATTCGTTTGAATTCCCGCGCTTTGCCATCCTTGAATTATAATGGCAAAGCACTGGAATTCAAGAAAACGAACCAAAAGGTCCGTCTTCTTTGAAAAATTTACTTTTGCAAAACTTCTGGAGCTCGATAGTAACACGTTGTTATATTTTCAGTCATGGGTTGACCTTCAAATGGCGGAATCTTTCTTGCATGTCCAAGATCTCCAAGCTTTATCAAATAATTAAAATTATCAATTTGCTTTATAAGAATATTATCAGGTTTAATATCTCGATGAATTAAACATAGCTTATCTTGATGCAAATATGCTATGGCAGAAAATAATTGTAAAATTATATCAGCAACAAGTGGGGCACCTTTTTGATAGTCACATATTTCGTTCCATTTCAAAATATGAAAATGCCGCAAATCTCGGTGATCCATCCAATCGAAAACGAGGTAAACGTTTCGAAAGCTTTGAAATGTTGCGTCAGGGGTGTAAGCGTCCAAAATGCTCATGACCTTAATATTCATAAAAAAAATTAAAAAATTGAAAACCCTACGTTTTTATGATTGACTAATACTCCAAGTTCAAATTCACGATAAACATTTTTTGCAAGTTCATATTTTGAAATTTGCTGAAATTATAAATTTAATTATAAATTTATTAATTGCAGATGGCGTCATGAAAAAAAAAATGCGCCAGACAGTCCAGAAATCACGTGACCATTTGTCAACAATGAATCAAATCGCCAGATTCAGAATCGTCTGGGAGATTCTTTTGGTTTTTTTCGAAAGTCCATCCACGAAAATAAGTTTATGAATTAAAGATCCTGCGACATGCTACAGGTCATATGAATTCTGGACAGCTTCCCCTTTAGAGCAATTTTAATTTTTGTATTATTGTCTCAAATGTTTACATACTTCTGCAGTTTGAAGTTGTCGAACATTGCTGCAAAGATCATATTTTGTTTTTTTGATTGCCACGTGCTTTCTTTGTTCGCTATCATATGAAAGGCTGAAAAAGAGAAAGAATTATTTATAGCAACAAAAAGGGGAGAAGAAAAATAAAAGCGAAAGACTCTCAAGACGTGTTTTAACTGTTATCAAACTGAAAAAAAAATATAGGTGATGCTTACAAACCTTCCTTTTTTTGTCGTGCTTCAAATGAAAGAATTATTAATTTTAGGACAAAGCGTTAAACAGAGAATCGACGACATGAAAAAAATACTTTGTATACTATTCGAGTAAACTTTTTTCGTTAATACTTTTTTCATAAAACCTTTTTATTTTTAACATTATGTATTTTTTGTAGATAAAAAATAAAAAGCAATAAAAATATAAAGAAAAAAGTTGAAAGGAAAAGGTAAATAGCAAACAAATAACTCATTTTTCCCTTTGTTTGCGCATGTTGCGCGTAACTTTTGACCATGGTCATTCCAAATTCCATCGTCAGACATTGTAATTTAAAGCATCTTCGTTCCGAAAGTTGCATCATTTTTAGCCGTCAGCTCTCATTGAGCTCCAAATTTTGAAGCAACTCAAAGGAAAATAATTTTAATCAACTGTCATATGTGTTCCGAAATTCACATTCTATTTGTTTACAAATATGTCTGACGTCAGCTAAAATTTAATAGAACTTACAACACCAATCCTTGGCCACTTTGAATTACATATTTTGCACCTTGATATGGATCTGCAATGCTGACAGCCTTTATATTTCCATCACAAATAATATTTATCTCATGACAAATTCTGTCCATTATTGATAATCGCCAATTCAGTGGCAGTAAAAAAAGTGAAAAAAGAAGACAATTAGCCGTTCCTTAAATTATACTTTTTTCTCGAAAAGTTTATTTTTGTGGTTCCTTTTTTGCTTGTTTTTTATCAGTTTTTTTTGATAACAAAATTTATGGACATTAAAAAAACATGTTTTCATGATTGTTTTTGATGTAAAAGTTGACTCAAATATGACAGCTTTTTCGACATTTCAAGTGGAAATTACAGTAATTTCGAGTATTATCATCAGAAATTGAAAAAACAAAGTTTTTTTTCTTACGGCCAATCCTTTTAGTACAAAAGTTGAAATAATTTTAGAAAATTGTGTTACAACAAAGCTTTATTGGAACTTTTTAAAAATTTTTAAAGTTATCGTTCAATAATTTAAATTAATATTTATATTTAATGATACAATAAAATGACAACATTTGCTTTTAATTTGGTAATTTTTTACAAACAAATCTGGATAAAACTGTTGTACATGAGGTATTATCAAAATCTCCCGTTTTAATTTGATATTTTCCACATGACGCAAGATAAATAAAACCGCAATTTTGATTTCATTGAGGTGGATTTGGTTTTCCAACCTTCCATTTTGCATAATCAAATGGAGTTCCGTCAGTCCAATTCCACAAAAAAAATAAAAATTTTGCTTTTTCTTAAAGATTTTTTGCAAGTGGAATTTTGAAATTGTTGATGCTTAAATAAGCAATAATTATCAAAAATTTTTTGTATACTCTATAATTTTGTAACGAATTTTTTCCACTTTACAACTTTTGCTTTTTAATCTTTAAATTTAACGATTGCTTGGAAACTCTGTTATAAGCTATTTTTTAGTACACAATTGTTGTATGCTCTTATACTTAACTTTTCGAGTAATTTATCAACTTGCACTTTTATATGCAACATTATTCAATTATCCAAGTTTCACAACTTTAGCCCAATCATTTTTACAATTTGTTTGCGTTTGTTATTCATTTTCAAGTTCAGTATTTTTGTTGATTATCAGGTAATTTAATTTTTTTAAATTAGAAACGTTGGAAATTTTTGAGTATAAAATTTTTTTGATCGAAAAAATTTAAATTTTCAATTAATTTTTGTTTTGAAATTTTCGAAAATCATGTAATTTTACAATTTTTTTAAAATGTTTTCAGTGAACATATTCGATATGATTTTTTAATATTTTATGGAATTTGGAGAGGTCCAAAAAAGATTTTAAACACTTGCATTTCACATATCCCCGAACATACCCAACAACAGGCAATATCCCCATCACAAAAAACAACTCCACAATTGATTTCATTATCTTCTTTTTCTCCTTCTCAACCCCAACAACAACAACCACAACCTCGTTTTTTTATTCCCTGACAACCATAAAAAAGTAAAAAAGTTACAACCTCTTTCATAATTTTTTTAACCTTTTCAAAATTTTACTATGCTTAAAAAAAATTATACACCCCATTTTTTATACAACCTTTTTTTTAATCGTCTCTATTTTTTTTGAAATAAACTGAAAGTTAATATTTCTGTATTTAAATTTATTTTTTTGTAAAAATCTTTTTTTTAATTTTTGTTAAATAAGTGTGAAAATAAAAAATGGGATGGTCAACTCCGTATTTTTATTGTTCAATTTTTGAAGGATTCTTTGCAATCTTTCATTTTTCATTTATTTATTTTTTAATTATTCAAAGATATAAAAATAATAGAATTTTTTCATCATCTTTTTATTTGCTTTATATTGTTTCTGGGATAATTAGTCTAATTTATATTTTAAATGTAAGCTTTTTTAATTTGATTTAAAAAAATTGCTGTCTTTGATGGTGGGAACTTTCACGTATTAACTGATTTCGGAATTGGGATTTAAAAAAATAGGGGGAGTATATGGAGCAGAAGTACGAGCAACAGCTTGCATTCTGCATTTATACCCTTGATATTAAAAAAGATTTTATCAACAGCAATTACGGTAGTTTGGAGTTTCGGGAGTGGTCTAAAATAAGAAATGTTAATTCAAAGGGATTGGTTCATTTTTTATTTTTATTGTTTATTTGAAATGACATGAACCTGACGATCAGGGTTTTTTGCTATTGTTCTTTTGCCAGATTGTCAGGTTCAATGCCATTTTGAAAAATACGTTTTCTTCAAATTAAGGATGGACGGGGGCCCAAATTTTGGGCCCCGGCCCGGCCCCAGCCCCCAAAAATATGCTTTGGGGCCGCCCGGCCCAGCCCCGGGGGCTAGGGCCGGGGGCTCTGGAGCTAGGAAAAGCCCAAATTTCAAGCCCCGAGCCCCCGTCCATCCTTACTTCAAATGATTTCTTTAAGGATATGCCATAAAAATTTTTTAAAAAAACTATTTTTAATTTTATCTAATTTTGAAATTTTTTTAGTCTAATAATTCCCCTTTTCTTTCATTTTCTTTGACAATGAATTAATGTAAATATAAAATAGAAATGTATGGCTTGTATTCTTAAAATTGTAAAAACAAATTATATAATGCCAAAAACGAAAACAATTAAATTTTATAACAGCAAACAATTGTAAATTAAAATTTATATGACAAAGACTGTTTTGTCAGAAAACTGTAACCAAATTGTGCTTTTGCCCTTTTCACTTAAATAAGAAAACAAGGAACAAATTTCGATGCTACTGTAAAAAATGCACACAAAATATATTTTCAAAATTTACTATCAAAATTTCCACTCTCTTTAAAAATTCTTTAGAAGTCTTTTAATTTTTTGAGATTTTTGATAAAAAGTATGAGTATGAGTTTTGAGAAATTCAGAGGAAGCCCTACAAAATTAATTAATGTTTTGATTTTTTTGCTTTGAAGTTTAAATTTGGTGCTCTGAACTTTGCTTCATGAGCGGGAACTGGTTTGGAACTGATGTTACCCTCTCCCCCATTCCAAACCAAAATTCATACCGAAATATTTAGTTTTCTTTAAAAATAAAAGGATTATTGCTGTAAAATTTCCACCCTTTACAGGAATTTTATACATAGAAAATTTCCCGTATTACCGCTTTTCGATCATTTTATGAATCAAATCCATTCTTTGTTTCAATTGCATATTTAATTAATGGA
>JAQIXH010000050.1:0-27718 GCA_034700145.1 Panagrolaimus detritophagus
CGTATTGCAACCTATGAATTATGGAATGACTTTTTTAAAAATAATACTTACATTCCAACAATTGTCATTCAATTAGGGACTTATTTTATGTCTTTGCAATTTACCATTCATGGTTTTCTTGCATTTAATCGATTTACTTTATTTTGGTTTCCACAAAAATACAAAAAAGTATTATTTAAAAAATTTAATATCAGATTTTAAGACATTTTTTTTAGTTTTGGTCAATACAATGGTACACATGTGTTATGTTAATTATTCCATTAATTGTAAATTCTCCAAGAATTACAGAAAAAGCAACATATATGTTTTTGGATAATGGACATATGATTTTTACTTTTGAAAACCCAAAAACAATGAATTCAGCTCTAATTTCAGCTTTAATTTGCTGTATTATTATTACGATTGTTTCTGCAATTTTTAATTTACTTGCAATTATAAAGCACAATTTTTATAAAAAGAATTCAATCACTTCGGCTGCTATTGTTTCGATAAACGAAATTGCATATCTGAGTGAATACCTTTTTTCGAAAAAAATTAAACTTATGTTTTTTTAGATGTTTCATGTATAATATTCATTGTTCATTCATTTGCATGTTTAATTCTTATGGCAAGAACATTTTTCGCTGATAGCGAATTTTATGTGACAGTTTTTGAAATTTCTTGGCCAATTGGGAACGACCTTTTAGCAATGAGTGGAAGCATTTCATTGATTTTTTTATGGTATGTAATTTTTTATTTGATTAAAAAAATCATTTTGCGTTTCAGTAAACATTTTCGGAAAGCATACACTCAATTTTACAAAAATTTATGGGATACAAATCAAATTTTCATCAAAATCCCTTCAATCAGTCATACTGTAATATAAAACTTTTTTCAAAATTTTCACGTTAAGACCGAAATTATGTCGAAATTGTTTTGATCGAAATACCATTGTTTTAATTCCATTGTTGTTGTAAGCTTAAAAAATATTTATCCGAATCCTGTGTAACTGGTAAATATTTTCCCATTGCATTTTCCACGATATTAATTGCCATAATTTTTGAAGTATTAATTTTTCGAGAATTAAAAAATGAAAATCGAATACAAATAATTAAATGTGGAAGATTATTAAACTAAAAATAGCATTTTAAACTTTTGCAACATTGTAATTTCAACAGAACTTACAATATGAAAAAAGCAATATGGAATATTCAAATTATATGTAAAACCAATAATTGTTGTTAATGCTCCAAATGGTGCAATAATTGCATAAATTAAAATAAAAGGGAACATGAATTTTAAAACTTTCATATTTTCAACCATCTGCAAAATTTTTGGATTTTAAAAAACTAGAAAAATTGTTTTTTGTTCTTTGAATTAAAATCTTAAAAGTTCCAAATGTTTTTTCCTATTTATTATTTAATGAAAAACAGGTGATTAAAATTTAGAAAAACGGTGATTTTGATTAATAGTCATATTTATACCTAAAAACCGTTACTGTCTGAAAAAAATGGCAAGAAAAAAAACTCAAAAAAATCCAAGCAGGCGATGATTACAATATTTGGTGTTTCTGTGGTTAGCACATCAGCCTTTCATGCATGGCCGCAGGCATGGCCTGGTTCGAATCCCAGCCGGAGCAAAAAAAAAATTAAAATTACATTTATTTAACTTTTTAATAAACTATAAATAGTAATTTATAATATAAAAATTTTTTTTAGTCACTTTTTTTTATAAAGTAATGTTTTTGCACCGGCTGGGATTCGATCCTGGCCATGCGCGCGACCATGTATGAAAGGCTGAAATGCTAACCACAGACACCCCAAATTTTGTACTTATCATCTGCTTGAGTTTTTTTTCTTGCCATTTTTTTTCTCTGTTTCTTCAAAAAAAAATAGACAATAACGGTCCCTATTTATACCGTAATTTTATAAACTTTTAAAATCCCCATAAATATTTTTTTTACCTGATGTCGTCCTTCAAGTGAAACCCGATATGCTGAAGCTTTAAATAATCTTGTATTTAAATAATGCAAAATAATACAAGTAAAAAGTGTTACAATATGGATGACTGCAGTTGTATAAGCAAGTAAAACTGTAGGGTCTAATAAAAATAAAACAAATCTGTCTAAAATTGAAAATATGTTTTTTTACTTAAAATTTCAAAAACATACTATAGCACAAAAATCCAGAATACAAAATTGCTAAAATATAAGTCGGCACTGATAAAGTATAAAAAAGTGAAATCTTGTTTGATATTGTATAATTTCGAAAATAAATTGTTGCAATAATTCTTTCAATAAGAATCGAAAGAAAAAAATTTCGAAGAATTTGTGTTAAAAAAGGTGTTATTAAATTTAAAACTATAAATATTGTTTCATGTTCATTTTCAAAAATAATATAAAGTATTGCATATCCAATTCTAATTAGAGCCGCAAGCAGCATTGCAGGGATATATGAAGTTACTAAATAGAATCTGCAAAAACTACGTAAAAATCGAGGAAAAAAGATAAGCAAACACTTTCGTAGATTGAGAACCTTAAAGGGAGCAGACAATTTGAAACATTTTTCATTTAAACTTTTTTTCGAAATGCCATAAATCTGACGATCAGGCGAAAGAACGATAAAAAAATACCCTGATCATCAGGTTCATGCCATTTCCAAAAAAAACTTTTAAAATCGGGTTTTTTTGTAAAATTTGACCTTTGACTCGGATTTTGAAAAAATGAAATTTTCCATTTTGAGAGCTAATTCTTCGCGTATACCTCAAATCGAACACGAAAGTGAACTCCGTTTTGACCAAAAGTCCCCGGGGACGAAATTAAGATATTTCCTCCTCCAGGGGTCCCAAAAATCAATTTTCCTATAAAGTGCCACAAATTACATATCAATCGATTCGTTAGGAGTCTAGCAAAACACAATTTGATTATTTAAAGTGATCTTATCGATGAATTATGCCCATAGAAGTGAGAGGTATGCGGTAAATGAATATTAACATTCAAAATTTGAATTACGTGCATACTTTTTTTTTATCTTATTGGACTCACTTTAATGGACCATAACTCATCGATAAGATCATTTCAAAAGGTCAAATTGTGTTTTGCTCGACTCTTTAGGTCAACACGAATCGAATGATATGTAATTTGGTGGCACTTTATAGAAAAATTAATTTTTGGGACCCCTGGGGACGGGAATATCTGAATTTCGTCCGTGGGCACTTTTGGTCAAAACGGAGTTTAAATTCGTGTTTTCCGGCACCGATTTGGTTTAAACGCCAAGCATTAGCTCTCGAAATGGAAATTTCATGTTTTCGAAATTAAAAAAAAGGCATAAATGCACGATTTTTGTAAAAAATCGCTTTTAAAAGAAAATATATCTAATAGTCAGCTGCATTTAAATTTGTCATATTTTCCCACCTTAATGCTTTTGGAAGAACTTTAATCATTTGTGAATGGCATAATATAACATATAATGTTGAAATTGTCGTTAAAGCAGCGATTATTAAACTAACAGAATATGAAACAATAAAAAAATTTAACATTGTTTATAAGCAAGAAAACATAAAAATTTTTAAAAAGTTATTCGATACAAAATTGTGTTCAAAAAAATGAATTTAACTTTTAATGGAAAAATATAAAAATTATTAGAAATGAGAAATGAGAAATTTGTCTGACAAATAATGACTTTTATCACCTGTCATTTTCACAAAGTTTATCAGCTTTTTTTCAGCATAAATCTGAAAGATAAATATCAGCTTATATATGTACTTTAAATGCCTTGATGTCAAAAAGAATGCTTATTATCTATATTTTTCAAATAAAGGCGTACAAATGCAAAATGAATAACTTATCACAAGATTTCGAAAACCCCGGCTAAACTTTAATATAAAAATGTCACTAAAATATTCTAATTTAAACATACAATAGTAATTTTGAGCTTTTTGGCCAAAATTACTATCGTAAAAAGTTTGAACCCTTTGAACCACATATTTTCAGAAAACACAACTTTTCTGTGAGTCATTTTTACAGCTTCAACAAAGGCATCAGGATCAATTTCAGATTTAAAAAATTCTTAAAGTTTTTTTTTTCGTTTTTTGATTAAACGCTCTAAAAAATTAATCAAAAAATCAAGAAAATAAAATTCGATATGAAAGGGGGGTTTTTAATGTAACAAACCAAAAGTACAAAGAATTTTTTTCCTTAAAAACGTGTACTTCCTCTTTTGTTTTTTCAAATGATGTGAGGTCGAAATAATTAAACATGAACTATGTTAATCCATTTTGCAATGATATCACGTAATTTATGCTAACTAATTTAAACATTACATAGAGCTTTTTCGTTATGTAATTTAATGAAAAATTTTGTGATCGTTGAATGATGGAATAGATTGGAAAAAAATACGGGTATTATAACACACCTTTTCAAAAAAGTTTTTTCTATTTATATGAAAAATTTATTCAACGAATATTTTCAGTTTTATAATCCTAAAAATTTTGAACATGAAATTTGAAATATTTTCCAAAGTTTTTATAAACTTTATTTTTTTCTTGTTTTTAACTTTAGTGTCAGCAGAGGTAAGACCCTTAAATACCTTAAAACAAATTATAACTTAAAACTGTAGGATTGCCCTGTTTGTGGCAGTCTTGTTGAAGGGGATGCATATTATGATGGAATGGTAAAAGGAATTGCAACAATCACAATGCAACCTGGTTCACCATGTACCCAGTATATTACATGTTCAAGACTTGATGCATCTCCGGATGGATCAGCACAAATTTCTATTACTGTTGACGAATTTGGTGCTCCACAACCTGTTGAATCTGGAACCGATGTTGCAACTCTTACGTTGGAATGTAGTGCAGAAGGACAATATTTTATACCAGAATTTCCAGAATTTCCATTAAGAAATATAATACAATGTGAATGTAAGTTTATACTTTGATACGAGTCAAAATATGCAAATTAATTATAGCAACCCCAACAGCTCCAACAACCACTACCACAACAACCACAACGACAACAACCACAACAACAACCACAACACCTCCTTGCCCTGAAGGAGGTACATGGTCAACTTGGTCTGCTCCAACTTGTAATGATACATGTGGATTATGTGGTGTAAAAGTTCAAACTCGTACTTGTACTTCTGAAGCATCTGGATGCCCTTGTACTGGTTCAGCAGTGCAGTATGGTGCAACATGTGGGGATGCAACTTGTCCCTTTCCAAGGGGGTCATGTTGTACAGCCTATGCAAAAAGAGCACAAGTTGGCAGTCAAATAAAATGTGTGCTGCTTTAAATAATGATTAATTTAGAAAATTTTATGTTGTATTGTATTTATTAGTGATTTCAGGGATTTCGTAAGAATAGAAAAACTACTTTTTTGAAAATTATTTTTGTAAATTAATTTTTAGTGTATGTTTTTAGATAAATAAAAAAACCATTTTACAATTTTAAATGTCGTAAAAACTTTTTACTTTTTTAATATTGATGTCATAAACTAAATTGTTTTTTGCGTTATAGAATTAAAGAATTGTTGCAAAAAAATTATTGTTCTCATAAAACACGTTTGTAGGCTTTCACTCCCATTAAAAAAAGCTTATCGTTTGTGTTTTGAATGAAAGTAGGAATTTAAAAAATTTTATGCGTTTTTTCTTTGATAATGCTTATAACTTTATTAATTTATTTAAGGCTGGAATATTGTAAAATTTTTATTAAAGATTTTTTCAAAAAATTCAATTAAAGTAACCATTCGCAACCATTTTTCCATTGGAATATTTTTTTTATGTAATTTGAGTCATTGGTGTCATTGGTGATCTTGATATTGTAGAAACTTTGTGTGATACAAGATTGCCAACAGGTTTTTTTTGTCCAAACATATTTCGATAAAAATTGAAATAAGCTTTTCGGACATATTTGCTACAAAAAATATATTAAAGAAATGACTTAATAAATATATATTACCTTATAACTAACAATGAAATGCTTCCACTCCAAGCAATAATATCAATAATAATAACTGACAAAGCTTGAAATAAATATGCAACTAAGGGATTATCACCAAATAAAGTTTTTCCAATAATTGAAAAACAATAAAAACAATGGAAAATAAACAAAAAACATGAAACATCTGAAACCTCAAATTTCAATTTTGAATAAAAATTTTTAAAAAATCTTACAAAGAAAAGTAATTTCTTTCAATTGAATTAAATTTGGACTCTTATATTTATGAATAAAATGTTTAATTACGGCTAAAAGATTAAATATTGCTGCAAAAAATGTCATTAAACAACTGAATACAAAAATGAGATATGATGAAGATGTTGCAGCTTTTGGATTAACAAATGTTAAAATTATAGAGTAATAAAATATTGCAGGTTCTAATATCCATGGTATTTGCATTAGTACTGGGATAACGAGGATAACTAAAATATACCATTGTTTTTCCCAAATCTAGATATTATAATATTTGTTTTTTTTCTGGGATTTTCATAAAATTACCTTTTTGTAAGAAAATGGAAACCAAAATAGCGTAAATCTGTTAAATGGGATAAATGAATGGATTAAAAATTGAAATCCAAGTAAATATGCAATAGAGTGAACTTGTAATTTTGCAATAATTACATCATTTTTGAAATAATCATTGAAAAAACCATATGCTGGAATTCTGGAACCGAAAGACTAAAAAACTTTTTTTGAAGTATAAAACAATTTTAAAAATCACTTACATTAATAAAGAATGTTATATCAGAAATAAAAAGCATTCGAAGCATATTAAAAAATGCTCCAGAAAATTTGCTTTTTCTTTCATAAATTAAAACAATTAATAAAGAAAAATGAAAAATAAAAAATATTATTTCAACACATGTCACAATTAAATCACTTGTCCGCATTTTTCAAATTTAACGTCCTACAAAATTAAAATGCTCCAAAAAACTTAAAAAACTGTAAAACTGCAACAAAATAAATTTTAAAGCTTTTCAAAAAAAACTAATATTTTGCGAATGATTGTAAAACCATTTTATAAGAAAGATTTTTAATTAAACTTGTAAAAACTTCCGTATTTCAAATTTTTTTTCTCAGCGTGTGAATTCTACAATTCTTGTAAAAAAAATTGCACGAGTTTTAAATTTACCTAAGAACAAAAGTACAAATTTTTATATAAAATTACGTGTGTAAAATATAATTTTTTTCAGAGCGTTTAGTACAGTACTCTTAAACTACATAAAAACACGTATGTTAATTAATTATATGGAATGGGAATGCGGGAATTCATTAGGTTTTTTTTAAAAAGCGGAAAATTCACATCAAATTGAATGGAAAAAATGTGGTAAAATTTTTACAAACGATCTTTCATATTTTATAAAAGTCCAACCCGATCATTTTTTCTGCCTATAAACACAAAATCAAATAGGATGTATTTCACAATAAGATTAAGATCGTTTGTAACAAAGATAAATGCAATCATTAATTACTTTGTACTTTATTAATTAAAAAAATACAAAAAATAAATAAATCACAAGATATACAATTTCTATTTCAGTAAAATCCATGTAGAAAAACAACTTTATTGCAATTGCACTTTTTTAAAGATATTTGTTTATTGAATCTTTGGTAATGGTAAGATTTTTAGTGGTCCTTGAATAATTAGAATTTTAACGGATATTTGATTCTTATGTTTAAATATTTTATGGTAAAAATTGAAATACTTTTTTCGAACATGTTTGCTAAAAATCAAAAAAGTTGAATTACACTTTTTAAAATGCAGTAAGAGATTTACCTTATAACCATCAGAGATATACTTCCACACCACGCAACAATATCTATAGTAACAATAATCAAACCTTGAAAAAAATAATGAAGTGAAAGATTTTCTTTGAATGTTGTCCTACAAATTAATGTTAAACAAAAAATGCAATGAACAAAGAACAGAATGCAAGACATATCTGAAACATAAAAAGTATAGCGATTTATAAAAAATTTTATTTTTTTCAAAATGCAATAAACAAAATTCCATAAAAAAACCTTACAGAGAAAGGTAATTTCTTTTAAGTGAATCAAATTTGGACTTTTATATTTAAGAATAAAATGCTTAATTCTAGATAACAAATTAAATATTGCTGCAAAAAATGTCGTTTAACAGATAAATATAAAAGATATATATGAGGAAGAAATTTCAGCTTTCGGATTTACAAAAGTAAGATAAACAGTTTCGTTTTCTGAATAATAAAATATTGCTGGTTGTAATATCCATGGTATTTGGATTATCAGAGGGATAACAAAAATTAATACAGTATACCATTGCTTTTCCAAAATCTTTAATTTTACAGTAGTTTTCAAAAGATTGGTAAAAATAAAAAATTACTTTTTTGTTAAAAGATGGAAGCCAGAATAGCGTAAATCTGTTAAAAGCGATAAAAGTTTGAATTAAAACTTGAACTCCGAGTAAATACGAAAATGAATGTTTTTGTTGTTTTGCAATAATTACATCATTTTTGAAATAATCGCTCAAAAAACCAAAGGCTGGAATTCTGGAGCCAAATAGCTAAAAGCAGGTTTATTTTTCATCATAAAGATCACAAAAAGTTTACATTAATAAAAAATGTTATATCAGAAATAAAAAGCATTCGAAGCATATTAAAAAATGCTCCAGAAAATTTGCTTTTTCTTTCATAAATTAAAACAATTAATAAAGAAAAATGAAAAATAAAAAATATTATTTCGACAACGTTTAATATAATTTCTGTTACCCTCATTTTACTAATATTTAGGGAAAAAAAAAATCTTCTTCTAATAATTGTGTAAAAAAACAAAAAATGTTTTTCAAAGAATTATGTTTCTATAAAAAAAAATTTAAATTAAACTTTTAAAAATTTTTATATTCTGTGTTATCGTCTTTATTCTTCGGAACATGTTTTTTACTTCCGTTCCTCTCCTGCCCACTTTTTCATTTGTTTTTATATTTTTATAGCAAATTCCTAGCAAAGCGGAATATTTTGGCTTTTTTGCTTTAATTATAATTATTATAAAAAAAAGTAATTAATTCAAAAATTAAAAATATCGTATTTTAATGAGAGCTTGGATTTTCATAGGTTTGTGACCAGTGAGTTGTTCCAAAATTACCCCGACCGTTTTTTCTGCTTCTAAACACAAGATTGAATAGGCTGTATTTCACAATAAGATTATGATTGTTTGTAACAAAGATAAATGCAGTCATTAATTACTTTGTACTTAATTAATTAAAAAACAAATAAATCTTAAAATCAAAGTTCCCGAATAATGATTGTATTCAAGCTGCAAAAAATGCTTTTCAAAATTGTTATCAATGTTTCAAAAGCATCTTTGTTGTAAAATCGATTGAAGTCGAAAATATTTAGAAAATTTTCATATGATAAATTGATGGATGTTGCTGCAAGTTGAGAAGCTACGGAAACGTAAGATTAAAACCTATTTTGTTGGTTGGTTATGACAATATATTAAATTTTTTTTTCTATTTTGATAATTGTTTTTGACTATTTATATGTTACTTTTGTATTGCAAAATATTATTTAATATAAAAACAATCTCTATTCTTTAAAGCCAAAAGAAACTTTTGCGGGGAATCCGTTTCATTCCAAGTCAAAAATCGGGGAATTCCCCTGGGATTCCATGGGGAAGGGGAATGAACCACCCTAGTGTGAACTAAAAATTTATTCCATTTATTTGCAAAAAACGAGACACAAAAATTCAATTACATTTTTTTGTATTTGTCTTAATCATTAATTTTCTTACTTAAAAAATTTTATTGTCATAAAGTCTTTGAAAAAAAACACGTTTTTTTCCATTATACTTTGATCAAAGATTGTTCTCCTTTTTTATTGACGGACCAAAATTATACTTACCTCTTTTCAAGTAAAAACAACAATATTTTGTTGTGTGGTTTATTTTTCATTTTCCTTTGAAAATTTATCGATTTTGTGTTAAATAAAATTTTTTATAACAACTTTTTCTAGCTTCAGGATTTAGGTATGTCTCTGGTAAAATGTGATAAAACAGGTTTTGTGGTAAAGCCTAGGTACTGCCATATTGGATCGCTTGGAGCTGGAGTTGCTAGTACAGTTGCGTAAGCAAAAATTTTAAAAGTTAGTTTAAAAATATTTTTATAAAAGTGCCAAACTATTTTAGGTGCTTTTCTGATACAATTAAAAAACAAAATGTTGCAATTAAAAGAAGTTCCATCAAAACTGAAAATCCTAATGCAGCTTTTCGGGAATTAGCTTTCCTTCGAATGTGTAATCACAAACATGTATGTTTTGATTAATTTAAAGAAATTTTCTTATTTTTCATTAAAAAAATAAGAAAATTTATTTAATTTTTCATTAATTTTTTGTGTAAAATGTAAATTTCAGATTATAAAATTATTAGATGCTTGGAGAGATGATACAGCCCTCTATTTTGTACAAGAAATGGGAACTTGTAATTTACAAGAATATTTGGAAGGAAATCCAATTCAATCAATGGATGAAGTGGCACGTTTATCAGCTCAAATATTTTCTGGTGTTCATCACATTCATAAACTTCAAATAATTCATGCTGTATAGTTTTAATTTTTAAAGGATGAGCCAAGCCAAACAAAAACTTTTTACAGGGTGTCCCAACATAATTGCCGATTTTGTTTTGGCTGGCAAATTTTTCTTTTTAAAGATAACCAAAAACAGACTTCACAATTAAACTGAAAATTCTTTAGAAATTTTTTAAAGCTCATAAAAATTTTTAAAAAAAATTTGGGATTTTGATAGTAGCATTTAAATTTTCGGAAAATTTTTTACAATTACTATCACTTTTTTTTATTGGATCGGCTTTTCAAAAAACCTCTCCAATAACTGACGGTTTTTTGTGACAGTAATGAAAAAAAAAACGATAGCAAAAATTTTCTGTTGCTATCATTGCTGAAAAATTTGCGTATCAGATATCCACGACATAAAAATCCAATGATTTATCTAACACAACTGTGAAATCCGTTTTTGAATATCTTAAGAAATAAAAATATGACAGCAAAAACAAAACCGGCAATTATATTGGAACGTATTTCACCAAAGAAGCAATATCATCAGGTAAAAAAATTACATTAATAAAAAGTAGTGCTGGACAATTTACCGATAAATTATATTTCGATCAATCGAAACATGTTATTTAGCTTGTTACATACCCAAAAATGTAAAAAAAAGCCGAGAATATCAGGTTGATGCCTCGGGGTCAGATGCAAGAGCCCGAAAATATCCCTTTTTATTAAGATATTCATATAAAATGCTTATTTTAATAAATTTTAATTTTTAACTTTAAAGTCATATTTGAATCGGCTTTCGATATTCATGTTTTGAAAAGTGTGAAATACATGGCTTTGGCACTTCTGCAGTTTTGTCCCCCCCGCTTTTTTTTCATTCACAAACACAACCGCTCATTCTACCCTACCACCCACCCTTTTGAATTCGCAGTACAAACTCACTGTTTTTATGCAAATTTGTGAATGAAAAAAATGAGGGGGGACAGAACTGCAGAAGTGCCCTCATTTTTTTTACCAAACATAAAATTTATAATTTTCTAATAAATTATGCTTTGGTACATAAAAAAAAGAACAAAAGCTACGCATGTTTTATAAAGAATACAACTGTTTTTTACCTGAGGATATTGCTTTTGTGTTGAGATAAGAAATGGAAAAAGTTTTTACTTGGCCTGGATAAATCCTTTAATGTTATTTTTTCTATGAAATTTGGTGATCTTTTTTATAGGATCTAAAATATGGAAATGTAGTAATTGCTGGTCCTAAAAATTATGCAAAATTAATTGATTTTGATCGATTAATTCCAGCTTCCGAAGCAGCAAAAAATAAATCCCCATATCGCGGTACCGTAGGATATGAAGCACCCGAATTAATTATGGGAGGAGCTTTTGATTTTAAAGGTAGCTTTTTGTTATTGCACCTTTTATATCTTAAACCCATGTATTTTTTTTAAGCTGATTGTTGGTCTGTTGGAGTTATTGTTGCTGAAATGATAATCGCTGACAGTTATCTCTTTGAAGCGGAGATTGGCCAATCTATGCTAGATTTGTATCATCAAACTCTAAAAACTCCATCAGAAAAATATCTCAAAAGTATTAATGTTGATTTTTATGATGCATATTTTAAAGATAAAGCTTATCCTGGAAAAAGTTGGGCAGAAATTTTTGGTGAAAAGATTGTGTTGCAATCTTGCACCAAAGATGGTATGTAAAGGGGGAGTCCCAATCTTACTAAATTTTTTGTTATCATTTTTGCAAAATACATTGTTCTTTTTTGTATTCGCATTTTTTATGCAAAAAAAAAATGATTCAACAATGTTTTTTCGTGTTTAGAAGCATTGGTATTTTTTTATTTGTCTGACAAAGTTTGTATTGTGTGGCACATCAAAATGAAAGCGAGAAAATTGTTCTTTTTTTTGATCCGATGTCTGGCAAAGTACTTTTGTTGGCATTCGAAAAATCGCCAAATTTAAAAATTTCTTGCTAAAAATTTTTATGTTTTTTTCGGATAAAAAAAATTTTTCACAAACTTTCATAAAACTTAATGACAAAAACGAACTTATAGGGTGGTTAAAAACCCGATAAAAAATCACCAAAAAAAGACAAGTTCGTTTTTTTCGTAAAGTTTTGTAAAAGTTTGTGAAAAAAATTTTTTATTCGAGAAAAACTTAAAAATTTTTAGCAAGTGATTTTTAAATTTGGCGGTTTTTCGAAAGCCAAATAAAGCACTTTGCCAGACATCTGACCAAAAAAAGAACCTTCCTTTCGATGTGCTTGGGACTTCCTCTTTAATAAATTTTAAAATTCTGCTAAATTTGATAAATATTTTAGAAAAGATTGCATTTTATGATCTTTTGAGCTCCCTTATTACTTTTGATCCCATGGAAAGATTATCAATGTCAGATGCAATGAAACATAATTTTGTTACAAAATTTTGTGAAGAAGAAGATGCAAACAAAAGCCGCGAATATGATCCCACTATTGAAAAACAATTATTGAACGATTGGAGGAGTATGTTTTTTATATTTTATTTTGCTGTTAATCGTCTATTTATTTTAGAAGCTTTTGATAGTGAACTCGAATATTTTAATGAATAAATTCAAATGATGGTTCGATGGATATTTTGACATTGTTTTGTCGTTTATAAATTTTAAACTTTGTTTTTATAATCGCATTCTTTAAAGAATTTAATGGTTGTTATTTTAAGCGTATTTTGTGTCAATTGATGATGTGATAATTTTTTAATAACATTTTTTTTGAAAAAAAGTGGTAGCTGCAACATACTAATTTACCGCATGCCGTAAAAATAAAGATAAATTATTAGCAGTTAAGAGATATAAACTATTTAAAAATAGGAAAAACATTTTTTTATCAAAGAAGTTTACAGTATTTTATTTTGTCATCAAAAACTTATTGAAAGAGCACGTATGAATCAAGGCGAACTTTTTTTCCTTTCTTCAAACCCTTTTTTGCTGCCCCTTTAGCGCAGTTGAACGTGCGCCAGGCTAAGACGCAAAATGAACGAAAAGGTTCGATGCCGTCGAGCGTCAGTCGAAAAAAAAATAAAAAAGTCTAATTTGTCAGATTTTTTTAGAAAAAAAATTATTAACTGACGATTTTTCTTATGCACAATGAAGCCCAAAAATGAAGAAGAAAAAAAATTTAGTAAATTAATTTATTCATCTTGAACAAATTTTTAACATTATTTTTGTTTATTAGTAATTTTTTAAATTGTAATTTATTAATAGTTTTTTTTCCTAACAAAATCTGACAAATTTTTTTGTACTCTGACGTGAGAGAGCATTGCTTTGATCGTCTATATTTTGTCTTTTGTTGGAAGAAAAAAGGGATGACTGTTATTAAAAAATGATATTGAAGTTTTTAAATAAATTTTTTCGAGAGTCTTCGGATTAACAATTAATAAATGTGACACCCTCTCTCCCTTGAATCTGTCAGTTCTCAAAAATTGACATTTTCTTTAACCATTTTTTTGGGGTAAAAAAACTTCTTCAGCTATTTGATATCGAAAGTTTATTATTGTGTCAATGATTATAGGAAAAAAATGACTATAGCAAAAGCGAAAAAAAATTTGATGGCGGTCCATAATTTTATTAAAAATTAATTACAAGTATATTTAAAAAAACAATTATAACTTGGATGTTAAACCCCAAATTTAAATTTATCACTTTTTTATGCAAACCACAAAACAAAAAGAATTAAATTATTTTATAGTGATGTGTTTCAAAAGATAAATGTGGATCTTGATCCATAAATTTACAGATAATGCAACAAATAGGATGATTCTTTTCTTCTTCCCAAAGTTTTTTAGAATTTCGTAAGTATGTTATAAAATCAGGATTTTCACGGGTGCTGCAAAATAATAAAGTAAGGGTTCCATGAATTTCCATGAAAGTTTCACAAAATTTTAAAATATCATTGATTTCAACATCCAAATTTAAGCATCCAATTTTACAGCCTTTAAATTTTGTTTTTCTTTTTGTGGAAAGTAGTGCATTAAATTTTATGGATGAAAGTGCAGAATCCGATGAAATATCGTTTGATGTAATCCTAAAATTATATTAGAAATCCATATTAATTTTCTAAAACACGATGTTTCGAGTTAAACAAAATAATAATTATTCGTCAGGTTAAAATTGTGTTCAAGGCACTCTTTTCACCGCCGTTTTTTCTTATTAAATATCAAAACACATCGAATTGAAAGCGAATAAATCATTCTTTTATTGATCCGATGTCTGACAAAGTGCTTTTGTTGGCATTCAAAAAACCGCCAAATTTAAAAATCTCTTGCTTAAAATTTTTATGTTTTTCTCGGACAAAAAAAAATTTTTCACAAACTTTTACAAAACTTTACGAAAAAAACGAACTTATCTCTTTTCTGGTGATTTTTTTTCGGATTTTTAACCACCCAATAAGTTCGTTTTTTTTGTAAAGTTTTGTAAAAACATTTTTTTATCCGAGAGAAACATAAAAATTTTTAGCAAGTGATTTTTAAATTTGGCGGTTTTTCGAATGCCAACAAAAGCACTTTGCCAGACATCGGATCAAATAAAAGAACGATTTATTCACTTTCAATTTGGTGTGATTTCTTATTTATAAAAAAAACTTACTCAAGATGAGAAGCATTTTGAAGAGTTTCAAAAGCATAATATAATAAATTAAAATAAATATGTTTTGAATTTACTTCAAAATAAATTTTTTCAAGCGAAGGTTGCATAATTTGTGCAATAACGTCATCAGTAATATCTTTGTAAAAGTTTTTACATGCCAGTTCACGAAGATTTGATAAATCCATTCTTTCAAGAATTTTCTTATATTCTTGTTGTTTATTTGGAGTAAAATAAATAGAAAGATTTTGCCAAACTTTTATTTGTTTAAATTCAATCATAAATTTACCAGCATCTTCAAAGATGGCATCACACAACGGCATATCATCAAAAATTCGAAATTGTAGTCGTAAATTAAGTGTTTTACAACCCCTTTTTTTATCCAGTGAAAATCCAAGCACATTAAAATGAGAGAATCCAAAATGGATTTGTAAAATCCTTAAATATTTACAAGCTTTCATCAGTTTTTGGGATAAATGAACTTTAGAATTCTTTGAAATATATTCAAGAATAAAATACGGAAATGAAAAATTTTGTTGTACTTTTTGACGAAAATTTATTAAAGTTGTAATATTTTTTATGGTAACAGCTTTTGTCAAAAAAGGGGAGGAATTTGATATCATTTCATAAGTCGGCAGCATGGTTCTCTGGAAAAAGTCCTTTGTAAATCAAAAAAATCAACAAATTTCAAATAACGGTTATCAATGGCAAAAGAAGAAATTTAATTAAAACTAATTGTTAAAAAGCTATAATAAAAAAACCGAATTTTTTTTCGGTCCCTACCGCCAACACAGCTCACTAAAAAACATTCCAGTCGACAAAATTTTTTATTTTATCCTATTGTACATTTGATGCTTTTGTTTTAATTTTTTAAATTTTTATGCTATACAGTAGGGTAAAACTAAAATTTTGTGGAATGGAATGTTTTAGTGAGGGCCCAAATAGAAGGACGGGATAAGATGGGAATTCTTCCTTGACAAATAAAAATTATGAAAAAACGCACGTAAACATATGATTTTTTTACAAATCCCAAAAAATTATAGAGCGTAATAACGCTAAAAACAAAATTTAAGATGACATTATTACCCGACAATAATATTAGCTGAATTTACTGAAAAAGTGCAGTATTTTAAATAGTAAAAAATATTGTTAAAAATTTTTACTAATAATTTCTGAAGTATGTCAAACAGAAAAAAATGTATGCAAAAAATGTTACAGTCTGACTAGAAAGATAAACTAAAAATTGTGTATCAAAAAAAAAGAAACAAAAAATATCATAAAAAGTTTTAACGCAGCAGCAAAATATCCATTCAATGGGGGAATCAATAAGCAACAACTGAAAAATCCGCATTTGTTTTTTTTTGTTCTCTTTGAGGAAATCTTTTTTCTTGGGTGAAAAAGATCAAGCTTTAAACTTGATGAAGTGCTTTCTTTATTTTTATTTGTTGAATGACGTAAATACATATCTTCTTTCGAAAAAAACACGAATGGATGAAAGAAACGCCATGCGTCATCATTCAGCTGCTGTTTTGTGTGGCAATCAGTTTTCGACCTATATGTGAAAACGATTTGTATGCTAATTTTCAAAATCCTTTTAATTTATTTTGTCTCAAAATTATCGTTTTAGACAGGTAAAAGGAAGCTTGTAAAATTTCTTTGAAATGATCTTTAATCACCTCAAAATCCCATGAGTAAAAATTTTACAATCTTTAAAAATTTTAATTTATTATGTTTCACAATTAAAAGAAATGAAAAAACTGTCACAGTTCCTTTAAAAATCGTTTCCTTTTGTGTTCTTTGTACTTTGAATGTGAATTTTTTAAGATTTTAATTCTTAGAAATTTCCTTGTTTTTAATCAAACACCAATACAATTTACAATTCTTAGGAAGCTCAAACATAAATGGACGGTTTGTCATGGCTGGCACATTTTTTCTTTTGCAGATATTCAAAAACGGATTAGACAATTACTTTCGATAAATCATAGCATTGTGTATCAAATGGAAAAAAAATCCTGATATGCAAATTTTTCAGCAAAGATAGAAATTACAAATTATTTGTTTCGTTTTATTTTGTTACTATTATTATTCGAAACCCGCTTCAATAAAGACAAAAATGGTAAAAAGTTCAAATTTTTTTTAAAAAATTTGAATCTTATCTCACAACCCAAATTTTTCTAGTGCTTTGTGTCTTGAAACTACGTGTTTTTTTCTTCTTCTTCTTCCACTTTGTTAGTGAACACAAGCAACTCCGTTGTCGCTGGTTTTTAACTTATGTCAAAAAAAAAAAAGAAAAACTCCTTTGGTTTAGACTGCGTTGTGTCCCTTTTGTGCTGCAAAGTCTTTTTCACAGCACAAACGAGACACAAATAAACCTTTGTGTCTCATTTGTGCTGTGAAATCAATAACAAAGCTATAAATATTTTTCCCCTTTGCTTTTTTCCTCCAACATTTTTCATTTTTATTTTAAAGTTTCAATATTTCTGAAAAATGGTCTGCCAGTGTACTCTTAATACCCTTGCATATATTGCTTTAACATATTTTATTTATCGATTCTTCCGTGCTATTTATGAAATTGTTTATCCGTATTTAATTGCAACACCATTGGATTTGCATAAACTTTCTGGTGGTGCAAAATGGGCAATTGTTACTGGAAGCACAGATGGAATTGGAAAAGAATATGCTTTTGATTTAGCAAAAAAAGGATTTAATATTATTTTAATTTCTCGAACTCAAACAAAGCTGGATTCTGTAAAAGAAGAAATAAAAAAAGAATGCAAAAATATTGAAGTTGAAACAATTACTTATAATTTTACAAATGCGAATGTCGATGATTATAAAAAGAAAATTATTTCTGTTATTGAAATGAAAGATATTGGAATTCTTGGTAAGAGTTTTTTTAGAGCGATAAAGAAAAAAAAAGCAAGACAGAATTTTTACTAATAAACATTACAAAAACGAATCTGTTTTTACCAAAAAGCTAATATTACGGATTAAAGCAGCTTTTTGGTAAATTTTACTAATTTTTTAAGTAAAAACTTAAATTAATTTTTGAAACGAGAGTAACGAAAACTTTTCAAATTTCTGTTTCTGTGTCACTATCGCTTTTTTCTTGGGAATTTTTTTTGGACGATAGTAAAGAAAAATAAACAAAAAAAAGTATTTTTTGATTACTATCATTTCATTTTTATTAATTTTTGAAACGAGAGTAACCAAAACTTTTCAAATTTCTGTTTCTGTGTTACTATCTCTTTTTTCTTGGAATTTTTTGGGCGATAGCAAAGAAAAAAAAACAAAAAACAATATTTTTTGATTACTATCATTTCATTTTTAATGTAGTTTTTAAAAACGACAACTTTTATCAAAAAAATAAAATGAGATAAAGATTGTATTAGCTGGATTAGAACCTAATTTGTAAAATCGTTTCATCATCAATTTCTGTTTTTAGTAAACAATGTTGGCCTCTCTTATGCTGTTCCAGATATGTTGCATAAAGTTGATCTTCAAGAGAATGCAGATATTGCAATCGTAAATATGATTCCAGTTTCGATTCTTACAGCTGCAGTTCTTCCACAAATGGTTAAAAGAAATGCTGGAATTATTGTAAATATTTCTTCAGGTGCCGCATATGTAAAATGTCCACAAGTTGCAACTTATGCCGCTTCAAAAGCATATGTTAATCATTTTAGCAGTATTCTTCGACTTGAATATGCAACTTCTGGAATTACCATTCAAACGCTTTGCCCTGGTTATGTTTCAACAAATATGTCAAAGGTTAAAGTTTCATTGATGGCATTATCGGCAAAAGCTTATGCACAATCTGCTATTCGAACTATTGGAATTATCCCAGAAACAACAGGTTGTATTCAACATCAACTTCAATCATTGGCTTTTGCGTTACCAGAATCTTTAATGGTTTATTTTGCAACGTTGGAACTTGAAAAAACTAAACTTGCAATTAATGAAAGAGAAAAAGCTGCAAAGCAACAATAATTTGACACTAAAATTTAAAAAAAAATTTTTCTCCATCTTTTATAATCTTTTATATTTTGTCATCAAATAAATGTTATGTTTATGGCGACCGTTAATTATTCCTAACAAACACATTTTGATCAATAAAAATTTTTTTGAAACAAAACGTGTTCCAAAATTGTGTTCCACTATCCATTTAGCTGACAAATTTTTCCTGTTAAAGCTATTCAAAAACTGCTACCACAGTTGTACCGAAAAAATCATTGCATTTTATTTGAGAAAAAAAACTTTTTATGACTCCGGATATACAATTTTTTCAATGAAAGGTAGTAACCAAAATTTTTCGTTGCTTTTTTTCGATTACAATCATGAGCTTTATGGAGCAGTGTTAAAATCCCAAACAGAGATGTGCGAAATTCCGTTTCCGTTTTCAAGGAATTCCGTTCGTTTTTTGAATTCCGTTTCCGTTTAAATAATGAACGGAAAACGGAAAAAATTCTGACTTTGTTTGTTCATAAATTTGTCACTCTTTGGCTTTCGAAAAGGAAAAATGTTTTGTCTTTCCCAAGAAAAAAAAGAAGTTTGTAGTTTGTTCTGGAAAAACAAACCTTTTTTGCGCAAGTTTAATAAATTTAATAAAGCAAAAATACAAAGTTAAAGAAAAAATTCCGTTTCCGTTTTTAAGGAATTCCGTTCATTTTTAAAATTCCGTTTCCGTTTCCGTTTAAGAATTTTTTCCGTTTCCGTTCTGTTAAGAAATCTCATTTCCGCACATCCCTGATCCCAAAGAATTTCTTCGGTCAATCTTATTAATCAACTCAAGAAAATCAACTGTGAAGCCAATTTTTTTAATAAATTTAACAGGGATAATTTGTCAGCGAAATGAAAAATGTCACTTTCATTGGACCACCCAGTAAAAATTTATTTTCAGTAAAACGAATAACAAAAAAAGATGAAGTACCACCCTCCAATGAATATTTCAAAAAAATAATTTTTTCATTGTCTTCCATTTGAAGGACAGAGAACAATAAGCACTTTATTGACCAAAAAAAGATTTCACCTTGCCAGCCAGCAAGCCGGATACTTTTTCCGTCTTAATTAAAATAACATTTTTTTGCCGCCAAAAAAGTGAAAGACCTCAGTTTTAAAAAAAAGACTATACAACGCTGGCTTAAAATTTGCTTTGTTTTTGTAATAAAAAAAAGCCGTTTTTAACTTGTCTGCCTTGTTTTTTCACTGAAAAATATTTAAAAACGCATTTATTGCTGAAGGTTCGTTTATCGTCGAACATTTTTGCTATAATTATGATTTGTTTAATGTTTTTAGATGCCAAAAATACAACTTATTACAATCGATGCAGAAAAAAAGCTATGCCATTTTGACGGATGTAAAATAGAAATTAATACACTTAAAAAATGTGTTTTAATGAAACCACAAAATGAAAGTAAGGGATTTATTTGTTGCAGTCGAAAAATAATAATTAATTATATTTTAGATAAAAAAGAATTTGTTGGAAATTTCGATAAATTTTTTTATCGATTTGAAGTCAGTTTTATAATTGTTTTACTTTGTTAATTTTTAATTTCAGAATATTCTCTGCATTTTGGATTCAAAAATGAACAGTTATAATTTTATGTTAATTCTTCGAGATGTTAAAAGCTGTAAAAAAACTTTCAATGCTATTCAAAAATTTAAATTAAGATTTTTAAACAAAAAATAATTTTTTCATAGAATATAATTTTTAGGAAATTAAAGATCAGAATCTGACAAATGTTAATGTCTTCCAACAACTTTTATATCCAATTTTAAAAAGAATTCAATCAAATAAAACGTTGAAAATTCAGTTATCTCCAATTGTTATGAAAATTTGTTATTCATTTAATAATGAAGATAAACAAAAATGTTATATGAATTTAAAAATGGTTGAAAATTTATTTAAGACAATAATTGTAGAACCAGAACTTTTAAGCAATAAAAGGTTTTTTAAGATTTTTTTCTCTTTTATATAACTTCAAGCTTTTTTAGTAAAAAACAGAGTTCTAAAATGGCGGATAAACCTGTTAAGCATTTTGCTGAAAAAACTGATGATGTCTTAATTGAAACTTTATCGAATGAGAATATTGAAGAACCAAGAAAGTATGTTTGTGTAGGCATGGCATCGAGGCGACTTTTTTAGTGCCCGGCCCGCCCCCCCCCCCCCGCCCCGGTACCGTGTCGGGTGGGTCAGGGCACGGCAGACCCAAAAGGATAGTGGGATGCGCGCAAGCTGCAGCAAAAAACCCACTCTTTTGACTTTTTGTTTTTTTAAAAAGTCACTCATTTTTTAAAAAAGAAATCAAAAGAGTGGCTTTTTTGCTGCAGGTTGCGTGCAGCCCACTTCTATTTTTTCTTTGAACGGGTCTGCTGTGAGGGTAAACCCGGATTTTTTTTTGCTTTTTTAAAATCAACTTTGAACTGCTAAAAAAAACTAAAAACAATTCATGAAAGAAAAAAATTAGCTTATAAGATGTATTCAGTTTGATAATTTGCTCAATTTATTTTTTGAGAAAATTTTACATTTTCCATTATAAAAAGCCCGAAAAATCATAAAAATCAGTATAATTTTTATTAGATAACAAACCCGCTGGCATAATTTTTTATCCCCGGCCCGACCCAGGTGAAAAGAAAACCCGGAACGGGCCGGATCGGGGCCGGGGATTTCCGGGTTTTCCCGATGCCATGCCTATATTTGTGTCTTAAATTATCATTATTTAAAACCAAAGGTTTTTTAGCCCCCTTGAAAAGTGCAGAAGTTCAATTACAAAATCGCAAAATGGTGAAAAATGTGTTAAATTGAAAAAATCAAAGCATAAACTTCGTGATTATTGCAAAATTATTGATTCCGCAAATTTTGAAATTCATGAATTAAAGAAAAATGATGTTTCTCGAAAATTGATTATTGTTTTTTCAGAAATTGACAGAAGCAAATGTTATGAGTATTCATGGGTTAAATGTTTTAAAAAATATTTATGTCGTGGATGTTATTCAAAGAAAATAAGTGTTAGTGCTGAAATTTGTGAAATAGAAAATGGAACAACTTCTGTCAAACTTGGATCAAAAAAACATGTTTGTGAAGCTCGTGATTATAATCCTGAAAAATATATTTTTGATCCACCAAGAATTATTGAATCTCCAAATTTCAAAATCCATAATTTTCGACGTAATGGTGTTTCTAAGTCAATTTTATTTGTCATTGATTCAGCTGATAAATCTGTTGGATATAAATATTTTTGGGATAAAACACAGAAAGTTTATCGATGCGGTGGTTGTAAATACAAAGGCAAAAATTTATCAGCAAAAGTTTTAAAAAATAAAGAAGGAAATGATTGTGTCAAATTATACAAAACCAAACATGTCTGTGAAATTCATAAATATGAACCAAAAAAATATAAATCTGATGAAACGAAAAAAAATACTGCATCCACAGATAATGAAATTTCAAATACATGTGCGGCTGAAATAAACATTGAAGAACCAAATTTTGAAGTTCATGAATTAAAGAAAAATGATGATGTTTCTCAAAAATGGATTATTGTATTCTCTGAAAATGATAGAAACAAATGCTATGAATATTTATGGGATCAAAAAACAAAAAAATATTTATGTCGTGGATGTCATTCAAAGAAAATAAGAGTTTGTGCTGAAATTTGTGAAAGAGAAAATGGAACAACTTTTATCAAAATTGGACCAAAAAAACATGTGTGCGAATATCAGAAATACAAATATGCAGAAGAAAAAATAATTGAATCACCAGATTTTAAAGTTTTTAAAGAAAATCAAACTACCAAGCAATTTCTACTAATTTTTGCCAATGTTGAAAAATCAAAATGTTAATTGGAATAAACGTGGAAAAAATTTTATTTGTGGTTCATGTGCCAGCCGTGACAAACATACTGCTGTAAAACTTGAAGAAAGAAATGATGGAACACAGTATATTCGATATTTATCAAATGATCATGTTTGTGAACCTATTGATTATGAACCAGAAAAATCTGTGTTTGATGTTCTAAATGATAAAAATGTGGATATTCCAAGTAGCCGTTGTATTGAAAAGATTGTTGAAAGTCCAAATTTTGAAATTCTTAATTTAAGTGGTTCCAAGAAACGCTTGTTCATTTTTGCCAATGCTGAAAAATCAAAATGTTATGAATTCAGCTGGGAAAAGACTGGAAGTACTTTCAGATGCCTTCTTTGTTTTAGCAAAAAGAAAAAAACATGTGCAAAACTTGAAGAAAAGGATGATGGAACAAAATATATTCGATTATTATCGCCTGGACATGTATGTGAACCAAAAGATTATCAACCTTATAAATATGCATTTGATGCAAAAATGGAACTTATTGAAAAACCAAATTTCAAGGTCCTTAATTACAATCAAAATGATATTTCAAAGTCAATGTTGATTATTTTTTGTTCAGAAAACAAAGAACTTTGTTATGAATATCTTTGGAATGAATCTGGAAAATATTATTTTTGTGATGGATGTAAAAATCTTAGACATGTAATTGCATTATATTATAAAAATAATATTGGTGAAGATTTTGTTAAACTTAATCAAAATGAACATGTTTGCGATTTAAAATTTTTTGATCCAGAGAAATTTGCTGATGAAACAAAAAGTTGATTGTTTTTATATAAAAACACTGGTGCAAAAAATATCTTTTATTTGGATCTTTTGATTGTTATTCAGCTTTTTTTTCGATGTTATGTTTGTAGTTGTTTTACATTTTATTGTTGAAATAAAAAATAAACACGAAATTATTTTAGAAATTTATAAAATGAAAGTAATCGAAACACTGTTGAGCGTTACATTCTCTTTTCAAAGAATAAATTTTAAAGTGACAGTAATAACAAAAAATAAAAAGGGATTGTCCAGAAATCACTTGACCAAAATATCGTGATTATTGAACCTTTAACATTTTTGATAAAAAAATGAATTGTTTTTTACTTCATTAAACTAAATGAATTTGTTACAGTTAAAAACGATGCTGAAATAAAACTTTTATCGCTATAGTTTTGGGTTCTCTAAAACTGATTTTACTTTATTTGTCAACCGAATTAAATAACTTTTTCAAAATTTAAAATAATTTGCATAATTTCATTTCCAAAAGCACGAAGCAACAATCTTTTCATTCATTCATTTATCAAATTAAAAAAACTGCTGCTGGTGAAAAATGATATTCTCTGGATTTTTGTTCGTTTTATTTCTCTTCACTTTTAATGTTTATGGCTTTAATGACAATGTAAGTTCTTTTTATAGTTATGTTCATGTTAGCAATAAAATCTTTTTCAGCGTGTAATTAATGGTGTTCGAGCACCTTCAAATAAATATCTCAATGTTGTAAAAATTTATTCATATCAACCAGAAACCAAAACAACAAAATCTGAAATTGGACTTGTAAGTTCACATGCTTTCAATTTTATTGATAATGTTTTTATTCTTTTAGTGTACAGGAACAATTATCTCAAAACGTCATATATTAACTGCTGCACATTGTGTTACTTATAGGGATCCAGAAACAAAAAAAATTTTAACGTGAGTTTTTTGCGTTTTATGTGTTGGTTGTTGGAAAGTTTTTTTTGCAAGGTTTTAGAGCTCGGAAATTTAAAATTGATATTCGTCCTGAAGATCCTGTAGACAAAGATTGGAGACCTGATGCCGTAGCAGTACAAGCTATTTATCATCGTGATTGGTCATGGGCATCACATTTTGATGATATTGCAATTATTAAAGTACTTGAAGATATTACTTATATTGAACCAGTTTTATTAGCAAAAGATTATGTTGCACGAAAAAACGATATGGGAATAAATGTTGGATATGGTGATATGGATCCAGATGGTAAATTTTTTTCATCCTTTTTTTGCGATTGAAGACAAGCCCGCAGGGGGCCAAGGGGGCACATGCCCCCCGAAATTGATGATTCATCAATGATGAATTTCCTTTGACGTTTTGCTGCTTCGTGTTGGCGGAGGCAAAAGATCAAAGGGGTGCCCCCCCAAAATGGTGGCGCACCCCCGAATTTTTTTTTCTGGCTACGGCCTTGATTGAAGATCTTCGTGCTTATTAACTATCCCCCCTCATATGTTATCATTCATAAAAACAACCTCTTATAGTCCCAACCGCCCACCCTAATTTTTCAAGCTCATTGTTTTTATGCAAAAAATGAAATAGGGAGGATAGTAAATAAGTGCCAAGGCTTCACTTGGAGTTGATAGCGCGGTTGGCATATAACCATGAGGTCACTGGTTCAGATCCTGTCCTGACTTTTAAAAACAAATTCCGATTTTAACCTTTATTAATTTTAGTAATAAAAAAAAATCACCCAGACACTTTGATGGAAATTAATATTCCAATTTTATCAAAACAAGAATGTAAATACAGTGGAAAATATAAACTTGATGTGATTTGTGCTGGAACAAAAACCAAACGATCTGATCATGGCGATTCTGGTGGTCCATTATTTTTTACTTCAGACAATGGAAAACAATATCAAGTTGGTATTACTGAAGCTGGGGCAAATGCAGATGGTTCTCAATATGATGAAAAAATACAACCAGGCATGACTTCAATTTTTTTTCAAACTTTTTATTTGTTTTACTTTCAGATTTTGTAACTTATACCAGTGTTTCGGCATTTTGTCCATGGATTGAAGAAGTAACAAATAATGAAGTACATTGTGTTGAAATGGGAAGACGTAATGAACCTCAAGCACAGAATGGAACAATGTCAAAAAATATTTTTATTATTCTTTTTGTTTATGTTTTAAATATTGTATTAGCATTTTCATGTTTTGACTTGAATTGAGAACTTGAAATGTTTGAAGTAGATACGGATTTGTTCAAAAAATTAGACTTTTTTTGCTGTGCAATTTTTGTCGAAATTTTAGAATAAATTCAAAGAATGCGTTTTAAAAAAAGACGTTTTTTGCACAACATTAAATGTATTATACAAAAGCTCAAAAGTCGATTTTTAAGTTGTTACAAGAAGGCATTAATTAATTATTAATGAAATGTTTGTTGGTGCTCAAATTTTTATTAAATTGTCTTTGTGGCAATTTGAGCATTTTTGTGAAAATTGAATTGAGAAAAAAATGTCAAAAATTTTCTTCCTTTTTTAGTTGTAAGAGTTTTTGCAGAAAATGTTACCAACATTTAATGCTTCAGCTTTTAATTTGGATGATTTGTATAATCCATTATTGATACAATTTTACGGGGTATATTTTGATATATTTTTAGTTATTACAACAACATTAATGTTTGCAGTTTTATATGTAATAATATTTAAATCAACAAAAGAAATGGGCACATATAAATGGTATTTATGTCATCAACTTTTTTGGAGTTATGCATTTAATTTACATTTATCTTTATGGAAGCCAATTCCGTTATGGCCATTTTATGTTGGATTTTCAGCTGGAATTTATCGAAATTGTCCTGGAATGATTTCACAGATTCAGCTGATTGTGTTAATATTTTTTTCTGTTGGACAAAGTTTTGCAATTTATGTTTCAGTTCTGCATCGATATATTCAAGCTATTCCACAATCGTATCTTTATGAACTTTATAATAAATTAGGGTTACGATTTTTGCACTATTTTATACTTTTTATTTTTATGGAATCGCTTTTATGTATTCCGTTGATTCTTCTTATCACTGATATCAATCAACTTAAACATACATTAATTAAACAAAATCCTGCATTTTTAACAATTTCTTTCTCCGAATCTTCTCTTTTTGGATTTGTTCGAATGGAATTTGGAAATAATATTGTTACATTTTTGGTAACAATTGTTGCAATATTTCTTCTCGTAACAGTCCTAATTATTGGGTTGTATTTAAATTTTTTACGAATTTTAAGCAAAAATAAAAGTTGTTTATCTCCATCGACTTTGAAGCTTCAAGTGAGTTTAATTTCAGATAAAACTCATGTTTTTTTCAAATTCAACGAAACAACGACGAAAAAAGTTAAATTTTAAGCTACAGAAATGAAACTTTCAGGATAGGCTAAAATACGGTTGAAAAGAACGAAAATCAAATCTGTTTTTGAGATTCAAACCGGAATCTGATTTTGGCAAATTTCAACTTGATGGCATTTTGCCTAAAATGGGTCATATATGAAAGTTGATGTATCAAATGATAGATCTGAGCTAGGGGAACATAGTGCAGTCATAAAAAAATTATGCAAATTTTAGTTTCAGAGCAAAAAACACCTGAGGCACTTTGAACAAAAACGGATTTGATTTTTGTTCTTTTCAACCGAATTTTACTCTATCCTGAAAGTTTCATTTGTGTAACTTAAAATTTAACTATTTTCATCGTTTTTTCCATTTATGCTCGAAGTTGAAAAAAAATGAGTTTTAAAATTTTGATTTTGACTGAATAAACAAATTTCCAATATCAGCGTTTTAGACAACCTTGTTTCGTTCGTTAACAATTCAAATGTTTTTTGCTGTTATTCTACTCTGGCTGCCTGTTACATTAGCATTATTTTTTTCAATATTTGGTTTTAATTGGATTCCAAAATTTTCTATTTGTGCCATTATGATTACTGTAATTCATCCGATAGCTGA